>CM029013.1:18292874-18432874 GCA_016801055.1 Panax notoginseng | reverse complement strand
CTTCTCTATTATGAACCAGAGTTGTAAAGGCTAGTACTATGTCCTTAATACAATTATGTCCTCTTTATTGGTGTTTAGAATTTACGGCGTTTGTCTTCCAGAATACAATGACAACGTGTGTTATAGTAGCACTACAAATAACACACACAACGAATCAAATAAATGTTCTGAAACTCTCTCTCAAATATACTAAGAATATGACTTAAATGATGAAGACTTGAACTATAAATAGAATGCTTGGATAATTTGATGAATTTCGAATTCTCCAAATGTCTGCCCCCCATATGCTATTTATAGGCAGGTTTAGTAACCTTTAAGATGGGTCACAACCCTTGAGAACTGGATGGGTGCAAAGTGAATGGGCCTGATTGAATAGGTGCAACCAATCAAACCATGCACGCCCTTTGAAATGCGTGCGCCACAACTTTGGTCATAGCGTAGCGATTCTAGTGTCAAGCGTCGTGACACTTGTCCTTATGATCTCGCCTTTCTTTCCTTGCTTCAAAATGTTAATAAATAAAAGGGAAATTATCAAAATTTGAATAAATTTTGCCCAAAAAGATATATACAATAATCTAGACCCACGACTCACGAGTCTTAGCCCGGCTCGGCCAGTCGGGCGATGGCATCGGTGCGCGCGTGTGGTCAAACCAAGCCTTGACTATATTCTTTTCCCTCCAACCCAAGAGCAATGTAATTTTATATATACTCACTTAATGTTTGGTTTTTATTCGATGTGGGACTTAGTTTCCTTCAAGTATTTATTAACATTTTCAAGGGCAATCTTTTGAACTAAATTTCTCATTCATTACCCTATGAATTTGAGCTTCCAAATACTTGATTTTAATCTACTCATGGAGTAGAACACATTGATACTTCAAAATGTTATGCAGACTCTGAGAAAGAGACAAAATTAGAAATCATATGTATATAGAGATATGTGACTTTTGGCGTTGAACCTTCCCTTGTGAAATACTATCGGGTTTACTGGTTGTCTAGTGAACATGATGTCTTGAACTGTCCAACCATTTGTGTAAATCGAGACAATAAAAATTCACACATAATCTTTTTCAGACATTGTTTTGTTCTCATTATTTTGTTCATTTCGGCCTTGAACATTCCTGAATTTATAAGTGCTCTAGAGAAGTATACCCTTAGCATTCTCATATAATTGACTCAGTTCACACTCATATAAGTGATTCTTAATAAGAGTATTCTGTCATACCTCACTTGATTATCAAGATATAAGAATTATTAAAAGCATAACTTATCATCAAATCACTACATGTATCACAATCTCGTATCATATGAATGAGTAGAAAAAATTAATTTTTTTCATAGGGATTTGGTTGAATCGTTCATAATTTAGTTGTCCATTTGAACTTAGATCTTGAGATCTCCAGTCAACTAGGTTGGGTTTCCATCATGACGATCCTTTTTTATAGGCTTTAAACTCATTCCCATCGATTTTATTTTTACTTGCACTCTAATCAAAACTTTAGTTAACGGATCCGCTATATTCTCTTTTGACTTTATGTATTTATTAGACATAATGTCATTAAAGAGCAATTGTTTATGGTATTGTGTCTAGGACGACTATGACTAGACTTACCATTGTATATGTGACTTTGTGACCTTTCAATTGCTAATTAACTATCATAATGTATACAAACATTCGACATAGGTTTAGGCCACATAGGAATATCTTCTAAAAAGTGACGAAACCAGTCAGCTTCTTCTCCAGCCTTATCCAATGCAATAAACTCAGATTCAATCGTTGATCGAGCAATACATGTTTGTTTAGAAGATTTCCATCATATCGCTTCTCCACCTAGTGTAAACACAAAGCCAATTGTGCATTTTGAGTTTTTTTGTATCTGATATTCAATTCGCATCACAGCTTCCTTCACGTACTGCTAGATATCTCGAGTAGTGCAATCCAAAGTTTTGAGTGTATTTTAAATAACTTAAAACTCTTCCAATCGCTTTTCATTAATGATCCTGTCATGGATTACTTGTAAATCTACTCAATTTATTAACAACATATGCTATGTCAGGACGTGTACAATTCATTACATACATAAAGTTTTCAATAATTTGTGCATACTCAAATTGTGATATGTTCCCTCCTTTATTTTTAGACAAGTTTAGAATTATAGCTACCGGTGTTTTCATAAGATTTCAATCATATTGATTAAATTTCTTGAGTGTTTTCTCAATATAGTGTGATTGTGATAACACTAACTTATCCGATATTTTAGAAATTTTAATTTTTAAAATTACATCGGCAACACCCATGTCTTTCATGTCAAGTATATTATTTAACATTGTCTTGGTAATTTTAATGATTTCATTATGACAACCCATAATAAGCATATCATCCACATAAAGGTAAATAATGACAAATCCTTTGTAACGACCCCAAAATTCATAAAATTTAACTCTCAACTTCGGTCGTTAACAATACGTCTAACTTCTGATTTTACATCATTATTCGATATTAAACTTAATAAAATGCGGAATAATTTAAACTTTTCTGTCTTCTTACTTTAATTCTCTGAATCAAAACTTTTATCATCTACACATCTCTGAATCAAATTTATTTTATGATTCGCTTCATCAGAGTTATTATATAAAATCTTACATTTCAGCTCGATATTCCTTATACATTGGGTAGCTCAAATTTTACAACTAAATATGAAGTTTTACATCATAAATTATTAAGTACATTTCTCAAAACCTTTATCTTTACCTACTTTTGAACCATACTTAGTTTATTACTCACTTTATCAGAGTTAAATAATGCAATTCTATCAAATAAATTATAACCGCAAAAAATAATAACACGAAAAATAAATCAAACACAAGACACCAAATCTTACGTAAAAAACCCTCTAAAAATAAGAGGTGAAAATCATGGGTCGAACTCTGAAAATTCCACTTTAATCAACTGTAAATACAAATAGTCCTTCCAAATTTTATAACTAAAAACTTGAAATATCATCAATTTGAGTGAAAATTCAAATTACCTCACCATCTAGAACCTCCGAATTAATTAAAGTCTTTAAATAATTAATTGATTAGAAATGAAAATAAAAACCCATTAATAAACCTCCACAAAACCTCTCAATTTTCTCCCGTTTCCTTTCCGCCGAAGCACACTCAATATGATATTATGATTGCTCCTCCCGGAAATTCTCACAATTGCTTTCCGTTATTTTTCTCCTTATTCAGTATGTTGCACTCTGATTTCAAGTCGCATATCTCATATATACATACATTGTCCGTGATTCCTATTGCAAGTTGATTTCGGAATGGGGTATACTCCCTGATCCTCGTCAGCTTTTGAAAATGAATCACATATCATGACTCTAAATTGAATCCATATATATACGTCACATGCATATGCTATATATCAACTCCAAGTTGATTCCAATTTGCAAGTCAGCTTCGAAATTCGCGCAATATTCCAAATCCTTTTCCATATAATATAAAATATACCTATATATATTATATTAATATACTGATTTAGTTTAGGAAAAATATATTCCTTTTTTAGTTCGAAAAACATACCAAAGCCCTTGGCCCTCCACTTACCGAAGAACTCTGTAAACAGATACAACTTGAATACCGCAAATCACTCGAATTGAACAATGAAATAGTTCGGATGTATGCTGAGGGTTATGAAACAGCCCGAAGCAAAGGCAAGGCGAAGCTCGCTTCAACCTCTCTGAACCCGACACTCCTCGACTCTTCTGAAGACGAAGACGAGGATAACGCCTGAAGACAACCTTCCTCGCCTTTTGCATTTAGAACTTTGTAAAAATTTATTATCATTTTGTAATCGCTTTCTATTTTTAATGAAATATGACTAGCTTCTTCCCTTATTACTCCCTCATGGGGTTCGATGGGTTCAGAAGGGAAATCATCATCAGTAAAAAAAATTACCGAACCGGGATACACTCTTTCTGTCTTCGGGGGGAACACCCGCCACAGCCATCACCGAGTCAAGATATCCTCGTCGATTCTTCCCAGCAACTTTACTAATATTCCCTCCAATAATGACATCCACAACATGCCTAGCTGGTTGATTAGGAGCTAGTGGTGTAGGTTGAGCAGCCTGAACAGATCTATCATTCCTCTGCTGATCCATCGGGGGCTCTCGCCCTGCTACATAATGAACCAAAGTACCACTTTAGACTTTTCTTTCAATGAACTCCTTCAAACTCCAACAAGAGTTCGTATCATGCCCAACCGCCTAATGATAATCACAATATTTGTGAGGATTTCCCGATCCCGGTTTGAGATTATCACGAGGCTGTTCAAAGTAAGGCTGGTTTTTGACCTGTTCCAGAATGGTAGCCCGATCTGTATTAAATTGTGTAAACACCTTATTCACCTTTTGACTAGGAAAGGGCGGTCGATCTCCTTTCGACCCCCAAGTATTGTTGTATCTCTTCTGATTCCCATCAGTTCTATCATTAGGGTCACCACTCCTCCTCTGATTACCATCCGATTTGTCTTTGTCCATTTCTTTCGCCTTTTTTCGAAGGGCCTTGCTTCAGACTACTCATTGCCTCTTCTACCACGATATAATGTTCGGCTTTCTTAAATGCTTCGACTAGGCTCTTCGGATGGCTGAACATCAACTTTTTCACCAGTTTTTCAGACTTCATTAAGTCTAGTCCATTTTGAAATAAACCTACAGCTTGAAGATCATTAAGGTCCGTTACTTGACCTACTTCTTCTCTGAACCTCTTCACGTACTGGCCCAGAGTCTCATTTGAATACTGTCTGACATGTGCCAATGATCCCGTAGGCTTTCCTCTCCTCTTATTGCTCTCAAACCTAGCATGGAATTTGTCACATAAGTCAGCCCAGGACGAGATTGAGTATGAAGGCAAAGTCCCCATCCACTGCCTCATATCTTTCCTCAACGTCATCACAAACGTTTGACATTTGGCTGCATCCGAATAGTCATAGTAAGCCATCAGCCTATTAAATGCCTGGCTGTGACGCCCTCAAAATAGGTATACATCACCAATTTTGAGTCGCCAAAATATGGTACAGAAATAACTACTACTTTATTAATACAATTGTCGTGCAAAATACGACAACACTTAAACTATAAGTTTAAATACAAATATTGTCTTCTAGACAATATCCACACTCAAATAAGTCCTCATTACAATTATTGATATATTATTTTATAAAAATGGTGAGTACTACTAAATAACTTTCTAGAACCATCATTCCATACCCCGACTAGTACTTGCTACATTCTCGTCTCCTGAGAAGAAAAATGGAACAAAAAAGAAAAGGGTGAGCTCAACTAGCCTAGTAAAGAACATTATGACCAAGATAATATAGAACAAATTATCGTTAGTTCTCAACAGGGAAAAAATTAATAGAATACAATAGACAACAAGTTTTAAATCAATATTCGCTGCGGAAATAATAATTCATTAGAAGAGTTAAGTAGAGAATAAAATCTACTATCTTCTATTTACGAATTAAAAAGTTCATCATCAATATTTTATCCCTGTAACATCAATTAATATATATATCTGGAATCAAATGTTCATCTTTGCACTACAGGCCAAAGATATTCATCAGTTGATCATGTTCATCTAAACACCTGTTCATCTTTGCACTACGGGCCAAAGATATTCATCAGAAAATCATTCATCTTTACACTACATGTCAAAGATATTCAGTTATATCATCATTTAGGACTGAGGATGATGAAAAATATTTTAAAGAAAATGAATCCAGTAAAACAAAATAACAAATATTAAGGATTCGTACGTTAAACAATCCGAGTTCAAAAACACTTCATAAATAATCATAGTGAAGTAAAATTCAAGAATGATCAAAACATGGATACAATCAAAGCTAGTATTCATAATAGATATCTTGGACAAAAAATAAAATTTTAATTTTTCGATGAATAGTACCGTATTCGTGAATAGTGTCGTATATGTGAATAGTAACCCCGACACTAAAAATTTTAAATTTGATAAAAAGTTCAGATCAATATTTCGGCATAATGATATTGAAAGAAATAATATCATTTATAAAAAAATAACATCCCTTACCTCGAAAAGACAGTACTTCTGACTGAAATACCGGATATAGTGCTGAAGGAACTTGCACCGTATAGCAACACTCAAAGTATCAAAATACTTACAAGAATACGCTCGATAATATAGAGAGAAAAAGTTTTAGTTTCTGGTGTGATTTTCAGTTCTAACCTAAGCACCTTTATTTATAGAAAAATGCTTAGAACACCAAAGCAGAAAATGTAATAAAATAATATTATTTATAAAAAATTTCTTACGCACACTTTTACCAACTGATTTCAGCACTTTGCACATGTTAGTGTAGCCCACAAAATAAAAAAAACGTTTTTATTAAAAAAAAATATTTAAAACTTCAAAAATCACTTATTTCAGAACTTCAATAATTCATAATAAATAGCCCTTTTATCAGAAAAATTCGAATCTTATGCCCTTTTCATAGGAAATTCAATTATCTACAACTTTGTAGTTTTAAGTTTTTCCAAATTCCAAACAAAAATTGACCGAAATTCTCATACGGACGATTTTACAGGATATAATCAAATTTCAGTCAAAAATGGGGTCCACAAACATGAAAAACATGTTTTAAATATTTTTCATAACAAAAATACTCCTCCTCATTTACTCATATATCACACATTTATTGTAAAATATCACTATTATTATTATAATATAATAATATATTTAAGACTAAAAGACAATTTGCACCCCAAATTTTACACCGTTGTTGATTTTTGCACCTCAAACTGAAAAAAGTGTCTAAGTACATCCCAAACTTTATTATACGTAACAAAACGCACACTTTCTTCACTTAACCGGTCAAAAGTGACCGGCCAAGGTTGTAACACAAGTTTGGGGTGTAAATTGTATTTTAGTCTTAAAAATTGGAAAAATTATTAATTTTAAATAAAATAAAATAAGTAATTTAAATAAAATAATTAATTTTAAAAATAAAAATAAAATAATTAATTTTAAAATAAAATAATTAAAATAATAAAACAGATTTTTTTTTGTAAAAAATTCTGTTTTTACAAAAAATAATTTTAAAAAATTTTGTTTTTACAAAAATTGTAAAATAAATTTGTGTTTACAAAATTGTAAGATACAATCTTTTATAAAAAAAAAATCTGTTTTTACAAAAATTGTAAATTAAAATTGTGTTTTACAAAATTGTAAAATACAATTTTTTTTTTACAAAATTGTGTTTAAAAACAGAATTTTTTAAAAACTTGTGAAAGCTGATTTTTTTTCAATTTTTTTGTAAAAATAGATTTCTTTTTTAAAATATATTTTTTTTAAAATAGAATTTAAAAACAGATTTTTTTTAAAAAAAATTGTCTGAAACAGAATTTAAGTTGTCTTTTTGTCTATTTTTTAAAAACAGAATTGTAAAACAGATTTTTTTTTCTAAAAAATTCTGTTTTTTCGAATTTTTTTTTTAAAATAATTATGTTTTTACAAAAATTGTAAAATCAAATTATGTTTTACAAAATTGTAAAATACAATTTTTTTTAAAAAAAATATGTTTTTACGAAAATTGTAATACAAATTTTTTTTTTACAAAATTGTGTTTAAAAAAAAATTCTTTAAAAACTTAGAAAAAAATTCTGTTTTTAAAAAAAAAACTTAAATTCTGCTTTAGACAATTTTTTTTTAAAAGAATCTGTTTTTAAATTCTATTTTTACTAAAAAAATGTTTTAAAAAATTCTATTTCTACAAAAAAATTTGCTTTTACAAGTTTTTAAAAAATTCAGTTTTTAAACACAATTTTGTAAAAAAAATAATTGTATTTTACAATTTTGTAAAACACAATTTTATTTTACAATTTTTGTAAAAACAGATTATTTTTTTTATAAAAAATTGTATTTTACAATTTTGTAATCACAAATTTATTTTACAATTATTGTAAAAAGAATTATTTTTAATTTTTTTTTGTAAAAACAGAACTTTTTACAAAAAAAATAATCTGTTTTATTATTTTAATTATTTTATTTTAAAATTAATTATTTTATTTTTATTTTTAAAATTAATTATTTTATTTAAATTAATTATTTTAAAATTATTTTATTTTATTTAAAATTAATTATTTTTGTCAATTTTTAAGACTAAAAGACAATTTGCACCCCAAACTTGTGTTACAGCCTTAGCCGGTCACTTTTGACCGGTTAAGTGAAGAAAGTCTGCGTTTTGTTACGTATAATGAAATTTGGAGTGTACTTAGACACATTTTTTGGTTTGGGGTGCAAAAGTCAACAACGGTGTAAAGTTTGGGGTGCAAATTATCTTTTAGTCTATATTTAATTGAATTATCTTATCAGAAAAGAAAAAATACCAATTTTTAACAATTGTCACATTAAAAATTTTCTCCATCTATATCCACATAAAATGAATATTTTCCTTATCATATAAATCAATAATTAATAATTCACAAATAATATTACAGAATTAAAAATCTGACAACCAGGTCGTTCCCAAGAAAGAGGGGCCTTTCCAATAAAAATTTCTCCTTACTCACGCGCAATTAGGTGACCAAACCTTTCCTTAGACAGAACTTTCTAGACATTGCCAATAATGCTATCTAATAATATTATTCAAATAATATGAATTATTAATCTGATAATGGGAAAGACTGTGTAGTGACAATTATTGAAACAACAATAATATAAAATATCAACGTAGCAATTATTGAATCAATAGAATAAAATATTAAACAGTAATTACTGTAACAATTATTGAGTAGTGTCTTCCTACTTAAGAATCAATAATTGGTGCAATACCGTGTGCTACTGTGCAACAACGCGTATTACTGTGTTTTAACCACCGGGTATTCCAACAGTATAAACAGTAACAACTACGCCGTTATTTATAAATAACTTATACTTGTCGTTTTCTTCATCCAATCGCTTTCCGTTATGGGGCCCACACAAGGCTGCGCTGTCGTACGAATATTCTCCGACAGTAAGAATATTCCACGACCAAATGAATATTCCCCAACAATAATGAATATTTTATAACCACTTGCTTATTTGAACTATTTGCGTATTTTACCCATAACTTACCACATTAATCAATTCAACCCTTACTATTTCAAAATAATAAATAGAGAAATTCAATTTCATTTATAATAAGTTGGGGTCTTACACTGGCTGTGATTGTATGGATCTTCGGAACCATCGTAACTCTCCATATAAGGAAGCTTTTTATTCGGATCCGCCTTCGCCCGAAGAATATCCGAAGAGAAAGGAGACGCCTTCTTACTAGAGTTTCCTTTGACTTGCTGAACTTCAGCCAGTTGTCTCCGAAGCTCTTTCACCTCTTTGACTAAGAGTTCCATCCCTTCGGGTTACAAAGAAACTTCCTTCTTTGGGGAGCTTTTCTTCTTCTGTTTAGTTCGATCTTTTCCATCTGAGCTGGAACCTTCTGATGGACTTTGTCTGTCCCTTTTGCTGAAGCGAGAATCCACAGGGCGGTGTGCCCTCTTTGAATTCTCTGGAGAACAACCTCTGGATCTGCTGCGGCGTCTACCCTTCTCGCTACGCTGAGGATACTCAAGGCGAGGTGCCTTCTTTGAACCCTCAGAAGTGCGTCCTTTGGATCTGCTTCTTCGTCGGCTCTTGTCATCACCCCGAGAACCCACAGGGCGAGGCGCCCTCTTCGGATCTTCGGGAGTATGACTTCTGGCTCTTCTTCGATCTCGAGAAAGGCTCCGAGACCTACTTTTAGACTGCATGGGCCTTTCACCTTGCCTAACTCGTCTGTCTGGAGACCTACCAAGTTCTTTAGGCCGCGTATAACTAGACGCCTCATCTTCCATTTCGGCCATATGAACCATTTGTTTGAAAATCTCCTCTCGTTGCTGCAGAAGCACCTTCATAGCTTTATCATTCTTTTGTGCCATCTTCGCCAAGGTAAATGCTCTGTCTGCCTGAGCTTCTCGGTATAGGGTTTTAGGCGGTGTGCCTTCTACCCTTTTTTGATCTTTGTCAGGCCCTTTACTTGCAGTAGAAAACAACTTCCTTTTGATATCACCATGATCCCTTGCATGCGACTTCTCTGGAACATCTTGCGATCAAATCCTGTCCTGAATACTTTGGGAAGGACCCAACCTATCCTTAATAGAGATTCTTTGTAAAGAAGAACTCGCCGTCATCGGCTGTCCCTCAGCAGTGGTTGTCTTACTTTTCACCATAGCTTCCGTCGTAGAACAGTCACTAACTGTGATTGAAACCCATAAATACTAGATAAAGCTTTCCTTCTAGCGCCAATGTTAACGCCAAGATCACCGAAAAACGCGTCTAACCCTGCACAGTAAACAAGTCAATACCGGAAGCTTGACGACTTGGACCGTCGGGGGATAGCTCCGACGTGAGAATCAGTACAGGCCGACACAAGGTTTAACAATGGAGGTTTTGTGAGTGTAGTGTCTCTGTGATAAAAATGTAATGTACCTCTCTTGTGTAGTGCTCTGTACTCATATACTCATATACTCATTCCACCGTCTTCCATGCAGCCGACTTCCTATCACGTCAGCTAATTGCAGGTAACCCGCTTGCTAGTCCGATCTCTGTTTCCCTTCTGACCAAGATTATGTCAAATCCTTATTAATTAATTATTGGGTCTAGTATCCAACACTTATCCATACAATAACCATCAGTCCCAGCTCATAAATATCTTCTTTTAAAGGAGGGCCCAATACTTCAAAGGCCCAAATAAAGGCTGCCCAATATGTCCAAGTTATTATGGCCCAACAGCATAAATTTTCTTAAATTTAATTAAGAAAACAATCGAATCCTTCAATGAGTATCAGATTTAAGCGAGTTTCAAATGATTACTATAAGGTTTGTTCGGTTTCTAAGCAGCTACGACAGTAACAGTAGTTTGCAAACGCGGTTAAAAATTGCATTTACGGCAAGAGTTGCATTTAAAAAAATTAAAATATTATTCGATTACCCACAACTTATACAACTGAAAATATAATTGTTGTTCAATTAGAATTGCAACTTTTGTGACTAAAATGTTATAAAATAACTAATAACGACAAGAATTAATATGTAAAATCGTTTTTCATTTGTAATTCTATTTGATGATGATAACAATAATAGTAAAAATAACTACTTTACATAATAGTAATAATAATAAATTTAATAATAATGCTAATAATATTTTTTGGTTTATAATAATTAGACTACAAACATATATATATATATATTTATAATTTAATATAATTAATAATAAAATACAATTTAGATGTTATTATGATAATAAGAAAATGGGTATGCACAGCCGTGCTCTTTTTTTTTTTATACAGTCGCCAAAACGACGTCGTTTTGGCGTTAAAAAAAATAAATTTTGGCGTTAAAAAAAATAAAATCCCGGCTTCTCTCCCTTCTTGTCCTCAATCGCGAATCATCTTCTCCTCTGCATAAGGGCTTCTCTCCCTTCTTCTCCTCAATCACGCATCATCTCCTCTCCCTTCTCCTATGTTTATGTCAACGATTATACTATATACTTTGAGAGATGAAAAACCCTCGAATTTGGGCTTAGATACTGAGCAATAAGGAAGAAAGGGATGACTAGATGAACGGATTCCTTGATTAGGCATAGAAATTGAGGTGTTTGGAGTGAAGAATCTGCAATTGGGGAGGAATGTATTGGGAATTCTAGTAATGGTGGAGAGAGAAGGGACGAAATTGAAAACCTTGATGATTCTCTTGTTGTTGTTGGTCGTGGAGGAGAGAGAAATGAAGAACAGTTAGGAAACTCCGGTTCGGATTCTGTTGGAGGAGGCATGAAAATGGTTGTGGTAGGAGAGAGGAAGAATGATAGTCCTCTTGCTGATGATGTATGCCCTATCTGCTTTGGGAATTTCACTATTCCCTTCAAAACTAACTGTGGACGCTGGTTCTGTGGTAATCCTTTATTTGGTTTCTTTTAGCTTATTCGTTTTGATTAAGATTAGTATTTCTTGCATTTTTTGAATGAAAAAAGTAGAGGCACAAATATATTTTAGTGTGATGAACACATCAATAAAATTTGCTTCAATAAAATCTCTCCCTTTTTAAGTTTAATTATGTTTTTTATTTTCTTGGCAAGTACAAGGATGCATAGAGATTTTTTTATTAAAAAGGCTCTTATTTTAAACTTCATGAACCCTTACTCTTGAAGATTTATCATGTCTTTGGATTTGAAATCATTAGCTATAGTGTAATTGACAACATGTCCCTCCGAAGGAACATAATTGGGTATAATGTTGGTTTGGTTACTTGAATTTCTGTCGTAGTTGTTGTTTCAACTTGGTTTTCACTTCTTAGCTTTTCTTTGGACACCAAAATTTGCCAAAACTTTCAAGAATTACTTGTCAGTGAGAATACTTTCAGTTGATAGAATTTAATGGCGAAGAAGTAACTCTAAATTTAATAATTCCATGTCTGGAAATTTTTATGTGGAGTTTTTTCCCCTACTCGAACTAATACATAAGTGTTGTGCAGGCAGTTGCATATTGCAGTTTTGGAATTATAAGGCATCTCTGCAGAAATGCAAGTGTCCCATTTGCTCTTGCCTCATTAGCAAGTTGACACCAGAGGCATGCTTATTGAGTAAGCAAGAAAAGGAAGTGACTGAGGTCTTGGAAAATGTTCATAGGTATAATCGCCTTTTTGAAGGTGGTGTGTGTGGTCTCGTGCAGGTAGGTTTGCATATCTTTACTTCGTAATTTTGCTGAGTGCGTTTTGAGCTGATTTGCAGGACCTCTTTTCTCTGTTTTATTCTCAGCCTTTAAGATGGTGAATATTTCTGTGCTTATCATAACGCTATGTTATTGCCTTGCACTGCTTAAATAATAGAGTTTTTGTTATTCAATTTCTAAATAGGAAAAATTCACGGATTTCTACTATTTTATGCAAAATTTATGCTCTTAGCCTCTTACAAGGACATGCACACCAATATACACATATAAATATAATGTGTTGCTCATTATTTTGTCCGTCTCATAAGGAGATATGTTCTCTTAATTTTTATGGACAATCTTTAGATTAATACCTTATAGCTCACTATGATATTGCTATTTTTGCCACAAAACAATAAATTTGAATCATTTTCTGAATCATTTAAGTTTGTTCACCTATCCTGTTGTCGATTTTTTTTCCTTTTCTTAATAATACAATTTAGCACTCAGATTAGATACTGTTACATATCACTGATAATAAAACCCACTGACTTTTGGTTCCCAATAGCTGTTAAACTGAGGCATATTGGAGATTATGTAAGTAACTTTTGATTCCTTATGGTATGCAAACGAGGACATATATAGAGAAATTCTTAAAGTAATGCTACATTAACTAGCCATAGTACTCTGTGGGTACTGTATCTTGCTATGTCTCCTGATGGTCAGGTATAGTGGATCTTTCAGTAACAAACCATTTATTAAAATGCATTGGTTGACGAGTATTTAAGTTTCAAATAGGAGAATTAATTGGTGAAAGTTGAAAATGAAACATGTTTCTACAGACGATAGTAACTGGAGTAGGGGATGAGACGCTGAGGTTTTGGAACATCTTCCCATCTATGAAACTCCGGTACGTGAGCCGGTCATTAATGTCATTCAGTTTTATCAATCAAAAGTGCTTATACATCTGAAACATTTTTAACATTACTTATATTCACTTCTTTCTTTCTCATTTCAGGCACCGGTAAGGGACACAGGACTATGGTCACTAGGAAGAACTAATATTCGATGACAGAAAAAATCCTCCTTGCACATAGTTGTGGCTTTTTGCATGTCAGTTGTAATCTATTTTGTACATCCATCAATCATCCAAGTGTGAAGGGGAAGAATAACCTCTTTTTCTTTTTTCTCTCTGGTCTTTGTTCATTAGTACCAAAAAAGAGAAGCAAGTATTCATAGTTTTATCAGCAGGAGCTAGAAAGTTGCAAGTTGTTGACAGAATGATTGTAGAGGAGTTTATCGTATAAAAAGAATGATTCATTTATTTGTTTTTTTACATATTGTTTGAAAATCCTTGCAGCGAAGAAAACATTTACTTTTTTACAAGTTGATGAAAAATGATATATCTTGCAACTTTATGTATCGTTTTTTTTGTTACTAGTTACGAAAATAACCATTGTTGACCAATATATAGTGAAATTTTAACTCAATTTGTAAAATCCTAAAACTCCAATATGATTTTACATTTTATCTATACTCCCTTAAAATCCGTCAACCCCAACTAAGACAACTAATTCTACTCAATCTCATGTATCTATATGTTTCCAATGGTTCTTAGATTAGTAACTATAACTAAACTTATAATTGAAACTGAGGGAGAAAGTCTCATTTTTGAAGCCTATAACAATTCAGAATCAGGAACAGCCGGCAATTGAACCTCAGTAACAAGTAGTGGAACATCCAAAAATAGAGAAAACCACATTTTAGAAAGTTATGATGCATTAGAATCACAATGCTCCTACAGAAATAACCCTCTTTTCAAAATAACTTCAAAAATTCAAACCATTAATAAACAAGAAAAGGTTGATAGTATGTATACAAAAGACAAGCACATTACGGTACTACTGCATCTAAATCCAACACTACATCCAACCTGGGGGTCTATAATATTGCAATTGTATTGTACTACTGCATTACATAGACCACAAAATAAGATGGCAGAAAGAACAACTCATAATAGCAGAGCCTACAAACATCACTATATACTCAACAACTAGCTGTCACTTGGAGCAGGCATCAGCCCAAGCCTTCTTTCGGCAGCCAGACTTGGAACCTGTCACACACTAGTTCATTACTACAAGTAAAACGGAACTTGCTTATGCATTGTGGATTGAGAAGGAGAACGACCCTGTTGACAAAGCGCACAAAACTCAGTTTCTTCATCTCATCATTATAAGTTATTCTCTGTTTTCGGTGCTTATCTGCAGAACTCTTTTCAGGATATAGTAGTGGCAAACTATCGTCAAAATCAAGATTATAAATTGAAGTCCATCAGAACCTCCATTTTGTAGATAAAACGATGGTTGCAACTGCATATTTTTTTGGAAGTAATGAGAGAATCCGAGAAATTATTGAGTCTGGTAAAGTGCTGATTCTGTCAACCTCGCTAACATTTGCAGAAACCTTGTGGCGCTTTGAATTTGATACGGAAGATGTGGTTGCCATCGAGATCACTCTAGGGAGAAGGGAGTGGAGAAAAAGATTGTATTTTAGAACTCATTCACACAAAATGGTAGTTGCAAAGAAAAGGAAAGTTGTTCAGTTTCCACAAATGCTATTGGGAAAAGAATGAACTCACTGATCCTTGATAAGCAACCAAAATCTCTGTACGCATTGCTATATTGTGCTTGTGAATTGCGTTCAGTGTGTTCGAAAAGTACATGTAGGTGGCTTTTAAGCCCCAGACTCACTGTGAGAAGGTCTTAAAAGTTTAGTTTGCGAGTTAAAAAAGTTGTGTTTCAAATAAGTTGCCGTTATACAAACAAGATTTTCAATATTTTCAAATGCGTTTGAACTCCCAAAACTTTATTAGCCCCAAAAGCTCTAAACCAAAAATGCATATATTCTAAAAAATCTCAATGCATCAAATATTGACAACACAAATACATTATTCTTATCTCTCTTCTCTCCACATCACGCAATCTGTTTGTTTCAAAAAAATACTGGATATAGTTTTGAAAACCCAGATTTCAAGTGCACTAAAAAAACATGATATAAGGAAATGTACACTTACAAGTAATAACAACTATCAAGAATTTTAAGCTTTAATGTAATTAAATTCAAATGGGTATGCTTCTGAAAACATCTATCTTACTGCAAGTTTGATTTTGTACAGGGATTTCTGTTAATCATTTTTACAAACATCTTACGTGCAACTTTTTCAAGGCGACACTCAGCCAAAAACTTGCACATGGTTTCCAGTCTCAAAATTGCTCAATAATATTATGGGAATGAAAAATATAGTTGATGGGAAAAAGACGGACTTACTTTCTGATTGCATTCACTTCATACTTCACAGCAGATGCAAGGAGTAGACTGATTTTACCAATACCTACTCCTGCAGTCTCAAGTATACATAGTCATGCCTTTTATCTCCGTTCTTTCTAGAACTTGATATTTCTCCAAGTGAATTTTGTATTCGAGGGTTTTTCATCTCTCAAAGTTATAGTATAATCGTTGACATAGACGTAGGAGAAGGGAGAGAAGCCCTTATGCGACTGGGGAGGAGGAGATGATTCGCGATTGAGGAGAAAGGAGAAAGCCGGGCTTTTATTTTTTTTAACGCCAAAACTACGTCGTTTTGACGACTGTGTAAAAATAAAAAGAGCACAGCTGTGCATATCCATTTTTCCCGATATATATATATATATATATATATATATATATATATATATATATATATATATATATATATATTATAATTTAATATAATTAATAATAAAATACAATTTAGATGTTATTATGATAATAAGAAAAAAGGGTTCTTGTGATTAATTATCGGGACACTTGGTGGTTTTATTCGAAGGGAGATATGACATACGACCTAAGTGAGTAAAACAATAAAATGAAAAGGAAATTTGGAAAAGATAAGTAAATCTAGAGAACAAGCTGCCACTTAAATTTTTTTTTGAAGCTGACTAAGACTTCAGCAAATGATAAATAATATAGCATCTTTATTAATAATCATACATATTTAAATAATCATAAGAAATTAACCTACAACTTGATTGTTTAACTGCTTGGGAGCTTGAATGTAATTTTCAAACTAAATTATACTACATCCGTCCCTATTTAAATGACCTTTTAGAGATGAACACAAGAATTAAGATAATAATTAGAAAGTATTAAATATAATACTTAATTATCTATAATACCCTTAAATCATTAATTTATCATAGCACAAGAGTTTAAAGTACCAAAAAAATAAGTACAGTAATGAGTGGTAATTTTGAAAAAATTGTCATTAATACTTCTAGATTTGAACAAACGTCAATTAATTAAGAACAAATAAAAAACTCTAAAACTTTATTTAAATCGGGACGGAGGGAGTAGTTCTGATCCATACATAGCATTTTTGCATAATTCCCGATTTCCCGTGATTAAAACTAGCATCTCAAATAATTTTGTGTTTGAAATCTAGATTTACTTCATTTTCAAGAAAAAATAATTATTTCTCAACAAATCGCTGGATAGAATTTAGATGATCTCTTAAAATCTGCAAGGTTTTTAATGGATTGGGCAGATGTTGTTGGTGGTGAATCAGCATCTTTCCAGTCAGTTTTGCAGCCCCACAATCGAACGGCAAGCCTCCGACACTTCAGAGATGGTTGTCTCAGATAGGTATTATACCAGTCAACAACATCACGCTTTTGTATGCTCTCGAGTTCCAATGCTTCCTTCTCCGACAAGTCAAACATATACCTGAAATCAATTAAATTTAGAGTTAAATGCAATGGAAACAAAAGTAGCTTAAAACACAAGTCCTCGTTAACATTAAATAGTTCAACATGACCTATCCTGAGGCACATGCAAAATTACAAAGGAACCCCACTTTTAGATAAAGCCGCCCGTATTATTTATCCTACAAGGATTTGGCGACTTTGAATGCCATTAAAGTGAAGTACATTGACCTGGTAATACTCCAACCCATAAACCCACCTCTAATTATGTGGTTGGCCAGTGTAACTAGTCCCAAATAAATTCCATTGACCATATCATTAAAAAAGTTATAAAATGTCCAAAGTGAGGATCATCATTTTGTGCCCAATGCAATAGAGTAAGGCAGTAATCTTAAGGATCCGATCTATGCTTCTTAACATATGCAGGTTTACTGCAATTGCAGAAACCTTACATCTTATTTATTTTCTTACAAGTATAGAGGTCTCATGAATCTCATTTGAAGACGTATGAGAAAATACGATTTAACTACTACTGATTGTCAATGGTTCCATGTCATATTGGATACTACATTAATAAAAAGGGCATAAAGATAGTACCTTTGATCCACAATTTGACCCCAAAAACGATTAGTTTCATAAACTAGAGATGGGTCCTTCTCCAGAAGCTTAGCAACTAGCCCACTTTTATAATTATTAAAAGATTCATCATCAAGTCCATCCTGCAATGCCAATTAGGATTCAATATAGAAATTTCTGTCTGGAAAAATTATTCACATTGAAAGTACAGTAATTTTTTTTTACAAAATAAAAATATTATGTACTACATCGCTGTTTTATCTATTGAGTGTTGCATGTCCATTAAGAAAAATTTCATAAAGACAGCATTGAAAATAATTATAGGCAGACACTGGAGTACCAAACCCATAATAATCTTGCAAATTACTGTAGCACACCCACAGCAGATTGCAACTCTGGCACCTCAAGGGAGTTGCATATACTAACAAAAATCATCCCCAACAGCATAGCCTAACAACTATATTTTGGTTACTAGTTTTTTGAGCAACGTTCCTACACTGTCATCGGCCTGACAACTCAATTATACCCCAAACTAATTGGGGTTGACAAAAAAGTGAAATAGCAGGATTTAGGGCCATTGAATTAACTTTATTATTCAAATACTAGGCAGTTTTCCTAATCCAAATATTCATGTAACTTGTGCTTTATCTTACTGCTGGTTGATTGATCATACTTAAAATTAGTGGTACTCTGTGATCCATTTGTGTAACAATAGAAAATGCATTCTTCAATTTTTTCTCCTTTTGTTTTTTGACAGAAAGAAAATGTATTCTCTTTGCACAAAACACTGGATCCTCAGACATGGGAATGAGGATGAGTGTTGAAAAAAAAAAATTCAAAGCTTACCAACAACTCCTCAAGGCCATTTATGAAATTATCAATTCTCCCTTGCAGGTAGACAGGGCTGTACTCGGAAGATTGAACACGAAAACAAAAGCCTAATATGCGGTACGTTACTCGAGGACTACAGTCAACAACATAACCAAGCTGCTCTTTAGTCCTACATTAAACAAAAATCAAATAAACTCGTCTCTCCCTCCAAGAGCTGAAAAGTCCCTTTAAAACAGAGAGATGAATTATTTGAACTGTATAATACCTGAGCTGATTGAAAAGCGGTTCTTCGACAATTTCATCAAAGAGATCTATTAGTGCTTTCAATTTGGTCAGGTCTGTCCCCATTTCTGGTTCAATCTGAAAATAAAGCTGAACAAGACACCCAAAAAGAAAATATAATAATCAGAGAACTTGAATAGTTGTAGAAGATGTTACCCTCAATAAGTCCATATTCAGTTACAGGGAAGATATTTCCAGCTCATAAAAAACCACCATTTATAGCGTTATGTACAACATTTAATGCACATGGTACAACTATGTACTGCACTGGAAATACAGAAATAACATTCCCCTTCAATTACCTCAACCACGGAGTTTGATTCCAGCTTATTTTTCACTTTTGCATCTCTAGCTAGGTCAGCACTAGAAGGCAGACACATAACATACTCTTTATGCCTCATCTCAAACGGCAGAGCCTGTATAGGAAAGTAACTTCTAAATATGGTTGATATGTTCATTGCTTCTTCTTCTAGCAAATTTCCATGGCAAAGGCCTTCAATATACAACTGCATTAACCACACAGTAAAATGATAAACTGCCTTACAATGCTCCTATGGAATTACAGAAATATATGAACCCCCTTCCCTGTTGGGGCCTTTTTGTATATAATACATCTTTACTTGTACAAAAATATATGAAGATGGTGACACACAAGTGATTTTTTTGTTATAAAAAAGTAGAGCCATAGGTACACTAAATTGACTTTCGGTTTTGTTGTCATACCATCAAGCCCCATCTGGTGGACATCTGTACCACAAAAAAATAAAAAAATAAAAATCTAGCAATGTCTTAGTTAGTACTTGCAACGTTCGCTCAATTATATAATAATGTTGATGCGGTATGGAAGAAGAAATTCAAGAAATTTATTATTAAATTTGCATTGTCTTATAGAGATAAATGTTGGATTACTAATGTAATTATTTAGTAGGATACTATAATAGTAGATTTTAATTAGGAGAGTTTTATTATAGTAGTAGATTTTAGTTAGGAGATTGTTACCTTTTTTAAATTTAAATTTTTATTTAGTCCCCAAACATTTGGATTTCTATTTAAGCATTGTAATATTTCATTAATTTTCATATTATGAATATGAATTGATTAGAGATTAAAGCTTTGTGCTTGTTTGTATGTGAATCTACCGATTCCGTGTGTGGATAAGTTTTCTCTCACCATTCTCTCTCTTCATCAATATTTCTAAACCTATTCTAAACCTGTCCTACATCAAATGTGGCTCAAAAAACAAAAATGTTCTTCACCTCGTCTCCCCACAACTTCTCTCAGCTACTCATTTCCTCATTATGTAAGAATGAAAAAAGAATATGAATTGCACAAAACACTTCTTTGGCCTGACTAGAAACAAACTTCTGTACATTAAAAAAGAGAGCAGTTACTTGTTTAAGCATGCAACAACCACTGATTCTTTTCATAATTTGGTAAGATCTAATTCTTTAATACACAGATAAATACTTTTCTCTGTCAAATCTGAATCTCATTTTGCAAATCATTTCCAAAGTACGCGCGACTTGAAATTCTAATATTCCCATATTATCAGTAGAAAGCTTCCAAAAATGTACTTTATAGTTTTACCAATTTTCATTATTTCAATTTTAAGTCCCAAAAACAATTGAGGAACCGGGGCAGTCACTCGCATAGTTATCAAGGCGCCAAGTCGAGACGAGGCGACAACCGGGAGCTTTAAGCGCCGACTAGTCGTCCATAAGTCGACAAGTCGTTAACAATGTAAATTTTATACGTATAAACTTATATATATTTAACATTTATATGAATATTTATATATTTATATTTCTAATGATTTACCATATTCATAATACGTATAAAATTTTATACGTATGATTTACTATATTCTAATTATTTGACCACAATTCAATTCAATTCAATTCAATTATACAAAAATCATGCGTCCAGATGTACAAATACAAATTAGTAGTAATTAGTTGGTCAAGTATAAATACAAATTATTAGTAATTAGTTGGTCAAGTTCTTCAACTATACAAAAATAAAAGCAATTACTACTTCATTTTAATTCTGCTCTGGTATAGGGAATTTTTTTTTTGAAATAAGCAATTACTGCTTCATGCATGCGTATAGTAGGACAGGACCATAAGATTGCCACATGTACCATGGTCTAAGCATATATCATATAAAAAAAATTAAAAGAAGTCAGAATTCAGAATACCCCAACCCAAAAAGAAGTCAGAAACTCAGAATACCCCCCAAAAAAACATAGCATAGCAGAGCACTCCCTCTTTGTTGCTGTCAAAAAGAATACCCAAAAATAAAAAAAAAGGCAAGAGAAGAAGAAGAGTAGAGGTAGAGAAGAGAATTAGAAAATTAGAGAATAAGAAGAGTAGAAGAAGAACTTACCGGAGGTCGTGAGCTGCTGGAGTAGAGGCCGAAGTCGTCGTTGCCAGAGTCGACGCAGTAAGTCGCTAGCTCTTCCTCTCTGTATAAGTTTTGTTGGCTCGCGATCAACCGATTGATTAAGTTTTAGGTGCCTTGACTTTTTTTTAAAAACCTAGTGAAGTTTGGGTCAAACCAACCTGACCCGTAAAATTCAAGTCGCTTGATTTTAAATTCAATTGTCCAAGTCGCTACTAAGTCGTCTAACTCGTCACCTCTTCTGGCTTAGCGCTAGACTTTTTGGCTTTCGACCAAGTCGCCCAGACGCCTTCAATCTTTTTACCGACTCGACGACTAAGCGTCGCCTAGGCGACGACTTGATAACAATGTTCACTCTTTCCCAACATTTGAATCTTTCCAAGTTTTTACATTCTTCATGACTTGATGGATGGTTGATTGTGTCAATTTTTCTCAGCCAATGTAATCAATATGCAAAATGAATATGTTAATTTCTCTTATTTATGCTAACGAGTGTATTAGTATGTAACATAGTTTATTGTTTACATGATCTCAAATGGTGAGAAAATAAAACATATTTTTGTCCTTCAACCGGTATAAGTATATGCAAAAATGGGTACTGAACCAGCTAACCGGTTCGAGACACCAGTCTAACCGATACCTGGATCGGTATGTAATTTTTGCCACTTGTTCGGTGCACGACGATAGTTGACCGCTAGGACGCCTAGGCGATAAGGCGCCCTCCATGGCGTCCATGTGGCGACAAGTCGTTAACAATGTACAATTTATACATTATTTATTTTATTTCAAAAGTGTATTGATCAACAAAATTTATATACTTTAAAACTCAAAATATAACAACTAACGCTATGAACTACAATTAAAAAACTATTACATCACAATTAAAATTCAAAAATAAAACACTTTACATTAAAAACTAGTACAACATGTCAACAAACACAACATAGAAAATAAAGAATCAACCAAGTCAACACCCACCCATCATACATTACAAGTTTAATAAGTAATAAAATTACACTACATAGCAAGTCCATAGATTATGACGAATCAGGTAAAAAATGACTTAGTCACTTAACTTGGGCAAGCTAACAAAGCGTGAGCCTTGGCAACTTGGCATCTAAGGCGTTGCCTTGTCCTTCTCTAGTGCCAGGACGCTTAGGCGATGCCATGACAACTAAGACTGGAAGGCGGTAGTATAAAGCCATAAATGTATTCACTGACGTAGAACTACTCTGATAATAAGTTAAAGTTTTTTAACCGAATTACTTGCGCACCTGGGAAAAGATTGTAGGAATATAAGCTTTCAAATCAGAAAGAGACAAGTCATCCAGCATTTGCAGCTTCTCATCTACATCCCAAAAACTCTGACACAAGACTTGCAGTCTTAAGTATGATGAATGATTCAGTGGCTTCATGTTGGTGTTTCTCAAAGTTCTCTCCATATTCTCTTTTATAACCTACAAAAATTTTCATCAACAACAAGGATAAATTTGACGATGTAAACAGAAGCACAATAAAAATCCTAATATACTATATTTGAAATCAGAACAACCATTCACCTCTTACCATCAGCAACTAGATCATCAATCAAATTTTTTAAGCATACAATCCATCCAAACAATGAAATTGTGCAGTCTGACAAATAAAACTTTGATTTTTTCTAGTTTAGAAATACTACTTCAACATAACAAATACGTACTTTTGAAGATACAAAACCATAAAATAAGAACATTTTTTAATTTTTGATTATAAACACCTTACAACAAGCACATTGCTTTCAGTTCGCAATGAGAATACATGTTATTTGTGATAGGACTACATAAAATAAACAAAGCAAATCATTTCTTATCTTAGAGAATGAAGAAGACATGGATAAATAAAGATATAAAGCATACAAAATCTACTTCTACGCCTACCCTAAAGCGATCATCTCTCGGCACAAAAGATTTGGCAATTGACAATACTTTAGACAAAATAACTGGAAGCTTATCATTGAAACCATAAACCTTCAGCTCCAGCTTATCACTAGAAAGAGAAATAGAAGTTTCTAACTTTGCCACACTAGCCTGCAAGCAAAAGTTCCAGAATATTGTCAATTTACATGTCACTACCATTTACCATAACCGAAAAAAAAGAGTGCAAAGTTGGGGGTCAGGGGACAAGTGGCAAACTCAATGAAGTATGGATGTGGACCAACAATGGGACAAGGACATAATTAGGACACATCAATATACTATAATGCTAAAGTAAAATTTTATATATCAATATTTCTTCATAGCAACAAAAACTAGTACTCTCTCAATATCAAATTAAGAGTCCAATTTTCCTTTTTGGGTTGTCCCAAAACAAGAGTACTTTCAAAATCAATGTGTTAAATCTCTTTAAAATCTGCTTAAGTGCAGAAAATATGTAAACAACTAAATTGCCTAACAAACTTGGACTTTTTGTTACTTCCTCCATTCCACAAAAAGAGTCCATTTTGACTTTTTTAAGACAATTCGTCAAAATCCTAAATTCAGAATTGGTGATTCATGCAAGTTTTGAACTTTAGGAATTTGCAAATTGACTTCAAAAAGATGAAATGAGACTTTGTTTTGGAGCAGGGGTATGTTAGAACAAGGAAAACAATATTCACAAACTAATAACAAATATCCACAACTGTATTGACTAAAATCAAATTAATACATATCAGTTTTTAAATTTAGGGTTTTACAAATTGACTACAAAAAGTAACTCTTCAAGTCATACTCTGTCGATTGTCAGCCTATTCTTCTGATCTCAAAGGATTCTAGTTAGTTTGTTCTGCATGCATGTGAGGAAAATAGATATACAGATATGTAACTATTGTTTTATATGTAATATACACGTACTTATGATGAGTACTCTTCTTTCACATACATGTTACTTTAATTAGTCATTCCTTGCCATCATTTTCTTATGATAAGCCATTTTTATTTAGTTTAAAGATTGTATTCTCTATTTCTATCTTTGCCTTGTAAAATAAAAAAATAGATGATTGTTTTTATTGTAATAATTTTTCATATTTATATAAAAAACTTAAGGGCGCTACTATTATTAAATAGTAGCAATTCATTACTCATTCAATAGTTACTTAAAAAGAAAATTATTGATATTAAATAATACAATTTTTTTGTTGTTGGATTAGATAGACACTTTAATTCAATTTAAGGGTTCCAATTTGCTTTAGAAATGTATAAAGTCATTCAATACTAGACTAAGTAACTAATTAAGAATGTATTGAATACATCCAAAATTTATAAAATTACAAGTTACATTATTCAGGACAATACAAAATTTTAAATCTCAATAAACATATTAAACTGTAATTCAACAAATCCAACAATTTCACAAATATCAAATTACCGATAAAGACAAGAATTTCAGGAATTTCTCAACAATGATAATAATCACAATCAGTAAATATTTATTAATGATGATAATGCTCAAAATTTTGCAAATATTTATATTTTCAAGATTAAGGAACATTAATAATCTCAAGTTAACAATCTCATGGTAGGAAAAATACAAAGTGAATTGACTTTTTCCTAAAATCATGGTGGGCAAAGTTATATATACGTGTGTGTGTGTGTGTATATATATATATATATATATATATATATACACACCGCTAGAACATTATTCTAGAATCATGATTCTATGTTAGAAGATTATTCTTAGAATCATGATTCTATTAGAGTATATTATTATTATTAGTGAATATTATTATTAGAACTTGGTGACCAATTTCTAATAATAATATTCTCTAATAGAATGATTCTAGAATAATCTTCAGCAAAACTAACACTTACCCCACTGTACTTGACCATTTTTATGCATTAGCTCATCCAACTTTTAATTTATGCAATTATTTCATTAAACTAATAAAAATAATATGAAATTGGGCACCTATGTTAAAAACATTTAATGTCCGTTTATTATTATCTTATGTGGCTGTCTTTTTGAAAAATGAAAAAATAAAATGATACGTGAAAATTCCAGTTGGATTTGACCAGGAAATATTTGTATATCCTCCCACTCACGATAAGTCTTGTATGCAACAAAAGTTCACCATCTCTTTGAATTAAAAATTAGGGTTCATAGAATGACAGAAAGTGCGGATCGATCGGAGGTAGTTAGCCAACAAAAGTTGGGGCTTTTGCTAGATTTTCATGACCTTGTGATTCTGAATATGAGGCATGTATTAAGAAAAAAACTACATTAAAAAATCCTTCTCTTTCTGTTTTTAACCATTGCTTCGTTTCCGATGATTCCTTGGCTCCACCGCACATATGCAGGATGCCTCCATCTAAACCCCATATGACCTGAAAAATCGACCTTCAGATCTGAAAAGTTTATGTTGATAACACTCTACTTTTTCCAAAATCTGGGTTAGGAAAACCAAAATCTGATTAATGGATAGTGATGAGATGTTGGTCAGAGCATTTGTGGTTCATAAGGTGATTTTTAATTGCGCTTTGAGGGGGGGTGATTTTGAATTTTGATGATGGTTGAATTGATAATATGTGCATTCTTGGGTTTTATATTTGAAAGGTGATGAGTCTGTACTTGATGATGCTGCAAGTTTGATAGATTTGAACCCAGGTGCTTATAATTAAAGAATGGGAATCTTTCCGGAAGCTACCGTATATCAGATGAGCTTATGTTGCTTATCTGAGCTGAATGAAAGCACATGAGGGCACTAATATTTTCCACCTTGTCCAACTGAAATTGTCCACATAATATTATTTGGATCTTTTATTTTTCAAAACAGCCATGTAAGACATTACTGGATGGACATTTGATTTTTTTAACAAAGTTTTCCAATTTCATATTTTTTAAAGTTCAATGGGATAATTACAAAATTAAAAGTTAAATGGGCCAATGCACAAAAGTGGTCAAATACGGCGGGGTAAGTGTTAGTTTTCCCAATAATTTTCTAACAATCGTCCTCAAGTTGGAAGTTTTATATCACGCTTTACAACTTGTTACATAACGATCTTAAAAATAAAGTACTCAAACCAACCATAGCGCGACTCTCTTCAATTTGTATGGGAGGAAAAGTTCGATTTTTTTGGTACAAAATTAGATTTCTCATCCTTGGTAAATAACTTCACACATCCACTTTTCGAGGATATCATGTGTCGGCAATAATGAAGAACACTTGATGGGGATCGATGATTTAGTTGCCTTATTTCTTTATTTTGTTTATTTCATTATTATGGATTTATCTTAATTAGTTGGGGTATTTTAGTGACTTGTTTTAATTAGTTGGGATATTTTTGTCTTTTTGGTCTCCAAGGCCAATTTAGGGTTGTTTTGTTTAAATACAAATGTAATTCTCCTTGGGAGGACATTTTGAATATTGAGATTATTATTGGTTTTCTTTATATCATGGAGATATTTATCTAGAGTTAATAGACACTGAGTTGAAACTCTAAACCCTAGAATTTGAGCTCAGAGCTTAGATCCTACTTTTATTTATCTGTCAATTAAAAATAAATTCATCTTACAAAGTTGTCCTACATCATTTTGGTATCAAAGCCAAATCTTGTACCAGAGAAAAGAGTCGCTATTCATTGTCAGAAAATCATCAGCACCATTAAACACAACCGCCATTGCTTCTACCAGAGCCGTTCACTCACCTCCACAACTAACCAGATCCTCCACTGTTGAAGGCGATCCATCAGATCGCCGACCCCAACATCGCAACTCACATCGTGACTCAAACATTCCTGTAGAACCCAACCACCGACCCAAACAATCCTCGCAACCGAATCACAAATCGCGACCAAGAAACAAAAAAAAACAAAGAAGAAGAGTAGAGCCACAGTACTAGCGCCACTGTCACAGGCATTGCGCTACTACCACAGTACTAGCGCCACTGTCGCCGGAATTCGCTCTTTCCATCTTCGTCGTCGTCGTCGTTGCGTTTGTTTAGAAAACAAGGGAGGCAGACTTCTCACTTTCCTAATTCGTAAAGCCTAGGCCCTTATTTTTTGCTTGCTAAATTCCCACTTTACCCCCATTGTTTCTGGAAAATTTGATTTATACCCTGACTTTTCCCCAACACTTGTAATTTTGGCAGTTTTCATCCCTCTTTCACACTTTATAATCAGTTAGGTCCAAAAAAAAAAATATACAAAAGCTGCATTTAATTTTTTTTGCAAAATATAGGATAAGTACCTCAATTACTTAAATTTCTTTACTTGTTGCTTATTACTAAAAATTTTCAAAACTCATTTGGTTTTATTCTCTTAAATTGCACATTATTCCTATTATTTGGACATCATTTAGTTGTGATTGCTGATATTTTGGAAACTGCGATCTGTAGGTTATAATTTAATTGCTATAAATAATTATCTCAGTATTGCATATGCATCATGATGACCCGTAGTGGAACCCAATATGGCCCAACAATGAACGACTAAAATGGCTAATATGGAAAACCGTATGGATGCTATGTTTGAGGACCTTGTCATAGTATTTGAGAGGGTTCGAGTCGTTGAGCGACGAACACAACATTTACCTGAGCTTATAGGAGAAAATGCGGGAAATGATGGCGTTCCCGTTCATGAAAGAGATATTTGAGGGAGAACCTGAGTTGAATAGGCAAAGGGCTCAAACCTAGAAATGTTGAGTACCAAAACCTTGAACCTTGAAATATTGATTACATCGAGAGACAAAACCATAGACATCAGGACGTCGGATATGGTGAACGTAGGGATGATGGCTACCGTGAACCTAGAGATTATGGATATCGTTAACCTAGAGATTATGGGTACCGTGGACTTAGGAATGTCGATGACCGAGGTTATGATGATGACACTAGAAAATAAAGGTCGATGCACCCGAGTTTGACGGTAGGTCTGATCCTAATATCTTCCTTGATTAGTTGTCCAGTATGGATAAATTTTTCGATTGGTATGGGATGTCCAAAGAGTGTAGAGTCCGCTTTGCCAAGATGAAATTAGTCAAACAAGCGAGTTTGTATTGGGCTAGTGTTGAGAGAGACATTGAGCGTTTGAGGGATCCACCTATTAGGCACTGGGCAGAAATGAAAGCACGTCTTCGAAAATATTATTTACCCACCGGTTACAAGGATAGGATGTTTAAACAGTTGACAAATCTGAAGCAAGACAATTTGTCCGTCTTTGATTATGTCTATAAGTATATGAAGTTAATGGAGCGTTGAGAGCTAGTAGAGGAGACGAGTTTGACCATCATTAGGTTTAAGGAAGAGTTGAGAGATGATATTAAATTCCAAATTTTTCCAAGCCAACTCACTTGCTTAGATGATGCTTACCAGGCTACCTTAGATTAGGAAAGCAATGTTAAAAGATTCTCTTTCCAGAGAGCGACCTCTTATCCAGGCTAATTTAGTGGACGCAATGGCCCACAGGATAGGTCTTTTTCCACACCTCAGGATACTTCTAGGGATAATAGCACCACGTGTGGACCAAACCGAGACCCTAGACTAGGGAAGGGTACTCCAGTACCCAAGCTTACAATCACTGAAAGGGATAGGTGTTTCTTAAGAGCTTGGCCACAAGTTCTTTGAGTACCCTAACAAACACCGAGTGGGAGTGGTTCATGAAGGGCAGGGTGAAGAAAATGAGCCGAGGGAAGGTGAAGTGGAGGATGAATATTATACGGAGGATGAAGAAGCGGATGCGCACCTTGAATAAGTTGACCAACCCTTGAATGTTATGAGGTGCATCTTCGCTAGTCTTAAAAAGGAGGAAAATTGGAAGAGAATTGCCATATTTCAAACATATAGCAGAGGTGGTGGAATCTCTCCCAAGCTAATCATTAAAGGGGAAAGTTGTTTAAATGTGGTTGCTAAGACAGCAGTGGAACGATTGAAGTTAAAGGCAATACCACACCCCCAACCTTATAGTGTTACTTGGGTCAATAAGACATCTATTCCTGTGGCACATAGGTGTCTAGTGCCTATCTGTTAGCCCCTTAGTGGGTTGACACGGACTTGGCGTGCAGGATGGCCAGACAGCATGCCAAGGTTGGCCTTGACACTCTGCTAAAATGTGGGAAAGGCAGGTGAACACTCAAATCATGCATAGTTGGGCGTGTGACATGCTAACTAAGGGCAGTGTGCGGTGAGGCGCGCACGCTGGGTAGGTTTGGCTGGCCAGGAGCCATTATGACTCCTCAAGCAACACTGATGTCTAGTGCTGACACTTTGGATATTTTCATTAGTGCTATTATAGGGGGGGTGCTCCGTGAAGGTCACCCGGGAGCATGGGCAGGTGCCATGGGCGAGGCGTGCTGGACGTTGAGGCATTGTTGGGCCTCCCTTACAACAATGCTAACATCGGATTGGGTTGCTTGAATTGAATCAAAGACCTTGTCATGGGCGGAGCATGACTAGCCAAGAACATTGCTGAGCATGGCATCGGTTGGGCATGACATAGGCGTGCGCCTAGTATGTCAAGACATGGCATGGGCGAAGCCCAACATGCAAAAAGGCTATAGCATGTGGACAGACGTACGGGCTGGACGTGCACAACAAACTTGGACAACACCTTGGGCAAGTGCTGGGCTAGTGGAAAATTCGTAGGCCAAATGGACAGCATCTTGTGGCAACATAATTGGGCAACGTCGTGGGCTGAGACAACAACAATGTGGACTGACACTATGGGCAGTTTGGATTGGATGACTGGAGCATGACCCAACTGACTGGCAGTTGTGGGCAGTTGCTGGCCATCAACCTCCTTTCACATGACTGGCATGTCTCCAGCCAGTTGCATATCATGGGGCGCCTAACACCTGTTGGTGGGCGGTTGATGGGAAGTTGCACATCATGGGGCGCACACATCTGCTAGTGGGCAGTTGAGGAGCAGTTGATGGGCAGTTGGACATCATGGGATGCACACATCTGCTAGTGGGCAGTTGGCAGTTGACAGGCAGTTGCTGATTCAAAATGTTAGTTTCCTATTGGTTCTGAATGACCTAGCAGTTGGGGGTGTCAACTGCAGCCTAATGTGTATTTATACGTACAACCAAGGGCTTGGCAAGGCAGAGATCACTGAGCAAGTGTAGCCTGCAAGCCCCTAGTCATATATTGTAATCCTTGTTATTGAGTGAGCAATAAAAGGTTGGGACGTTGTCCTGTAAACACTATTGGCTTGTGTGTGTGGCTTGTTTATACAGACTGTGCTTGTGTGATTGACATGTTGCTGACTGGTTGGGCGAACTAGTGCATCACAAGGACATAGACGCGAAAAAAATAGTGTCAGATTGTGAACCATGTGACAATTGGTATCAGAGCTTCGTTAGAGAACGATGGCGAACAATACTACTCGGATCAATGAACTGCAAGAGAAGTTACAGGCGTTGGAAACTTATGTGGGCACGCGGTTGGTTGGTGAAGAAGGTTCGCTGGCGGACCAGTTTAGAGCATCATCTGTTCTCCTGGAGAACCTTCGTGTTGAGGTAGCTGAACATGTCGTGGAGTTCAATAAGAAGTTGGACGACATGGCTCTTGATGTGTTGGCTGTTACGAATCGGACCCTCGAAGTTTCTGAACGATTCGAAAGAATGTCTGAAGACATGGCACTAGTTAAACGTGTTATGGCTGGTGGTTCAACGAGCGGAGATGGACACCATTCAAAGTTGCGAGTCCCTGAACCCAAATCCTTTGGAGGCAGTCGGAATGCCAAGGAATTGGAAAATTTCTTATGGGACATGGAGCAATATTTCGTGGTTGCCCATATCCTAGACCGAGAGAATGTCACAATCATAAGCATGTACTTGACGGACGATGCTAAAATTTGGTGGCGAACTCGGACTGAAGATGATGTGAGTGCAGGCAGGCCAAAGATTGAGACATGGGAAGTTCTCAAGAAGGAATTGAAGGATCAGTTCCTGCCTCTTAATACTTCATGGCTGGCAAGAGATACCTTGAAGCATTTGAAACAGACAGGATCTATTCGGGAGTATGTGAAAGAGTTTAGTTCTTTTATGTTGGACATCAGAAACATGTCTGAGGAAGACAAGCTGTTCAATTTCATGCCGGGTTTACAACAATGGGCACAGACTGAATTGCGTAGACAAGGTGTCAAAGACTTGCCTACAGCAATTGCAACGGCTGATAGTCTAGTAGACTATAAGTATTCTGGTCCTAATGCTACTGATGGTAAGAAGAAGCAGATGGGGAAGAAAGACAAGGACGGTTCTAAGAATGGCAAGAAAGACAAGAAATTCAAGAAAGGTGGTGACAAGCAGTCAAAACATAAAGGTGATGGACAGTCTAAAGACAACAAGAGCAAAGGTTGCTTCATATGTGGAGGTCCCCATCGGATGAGGGAATGCCCAAAGAAAGAGAAAATGAATGCCCTAGCTGCGAATGACTCGAATGATGAAGGAACATCAGATGGTCCGAGAATGAGCCCATTGCAACTGTTGGGTGCTTTGCAGACCGAAAAGGCAAAGACACCTACTCCACGTGGACTGATGTATTCTGGTGCTACCAACAACTTTGTTGCAGAAAGGGAAGCGGACAAACTGAAGTTGAACTTGCAGCAGAACGCAAGTAAAATCAAGGCTGTGAATTCTGAGGCCAGACCAATTCGTGGCACGGCGGTGGCGGATTTGAAGGTTGGTCTGTGGGAAGGGAAGTGCAGCTTGACGGCGGTTCCTTTGAATGATTTTGATCTCATCCTAGGAATGGAGTTTCTAGGAATGGAGTTTCTGATGTCGGCTAAGTGTATGGCGATGCCTCATCTCGGTGGATTGATGATCACAGATGAGAAGATGTTAGGATTTGTGAATGCTATATACCCAAATTGGAGAAGGAGGGCAAACAGAAGACTGGTTTGTTGTCTGCGGTGCAGCTTGAGTCTGGGCTTAAAAGAGGCGAAGAAACCTACTTATGTGCTTTGATTGAGATCACGCCCGGTGTAGCCCAAGAGGTGCCAGATGTTGTTGCTAAGTTGCTGGATGATTTCAAGGATGTAACACCTCCAGAACTACCAAAGACCCTTCCTCCAAAGCGTGCTGTTGATCATAAGATTGAGTTGGAGCCAGGTGCGAGACCCCCTGCTCAAGTCCCTTATCGGATGGGCCCTGCTGAGTTAGTTGAGCTAAGGAAACAACTGACAGAATTGTTAGATTCTGGTTTCCTTCGACCTTCAAAAGCTCCTTATGGTGCCCCAGTGCTGTTTCAGAAGAAGCAAGATGGTTCAATGAGAATGTGTGTCGACTATCTGGCACTGAATAAAGTTGCTATTAAAAACAAGTACCCTATTTCAAATGTTGCTGATTTGTTCGACCGATTGTCCCGAGCCAAGTACTTCACAAAGTTGGACTTGAGAGCAGGTTATTGGCAAGTGAGGATTGCCGCTAGTGATGAAGCTAAGACTGTATAATCTTATGAGCGATGTATTCTATGAATATTTAGATAGATTTGTGGTAGTCTACCTAGATGATATTGTGGTGTATAGTGAAACACTAGATGGTCATGTGGAACATCTAAGATTGGTATTTCAAAAACTGAGGGAATATTAATTATATGTCAAAAAGGAGAAATGCGAGTTTTGCAGTGCAGAAGTGATGTTCCTTGGGCACTGGATTAGCCAAGGACAAGTCAGAATGGATGAGAGGAAAGTCCAAGCCATTGTTGAATGGACTGCTCCTACGAAAGTTGCTGAATTGAGTTTTTGGGATTGGCGAACTACTACAGAAAGTTCATTAAAGGCTACTCGAAGAAAGTGACTCCTTTAACTGATTTGCTGAAAAAGGATTGTAAGTGTGATTGGACAGTGGGGTGTAAAGAGGCATTTCACAATTTGAAAGTGGCAGTGTCGTCTGAGCCGGTGCTGAGACTCCCAGACTTTGAAATTCCTTTTGAGGTACACACTGATGCATCAGACAGAGCTATTGGCGGGGTACTAGTACAAGATGGTCACCCAGTTGCCTATGAGAGTCGGAAGCAGAAGGATGCTGAGCAACGATACAGTACTCATGAGAAAGAAATGACTGCAGTGGTGCACTGTTTGGAAATATGGAAGCATTATCTGCTGGGTACTAAGTTTGTGGTGGTGACTGACAATGTTGCCAACACCTACTTCAAAACTCAGAAAAAGCTGACTCCGAAGCAGGCACGTTGGCAGGAGTTCTTGGCAGAATTTGATTCTGTGTGGGTACATAAGTCGGGCTTGCAAAATTCGGTGGCTGATGCATTAAATCGGAAAGTTGTCCAGGAGTTTGCTACTGCTCTCACGGTTGTTGAGACTGAGTACCTGGACAAGATCAAAGAACAGTCCCTAAATGTTGTTTACCAAAAACTTCGGACGCAAGTACAAGATGGTCTAGTTCGAAGGTATTGGATTGAAGATGATTTGCTATATGCAAAGGGCAGTAGGTTGTATGTCCCTTGTGGAGGGGGCTTGAGGAGACAGATCATGCATGAGACGCATGACACAAAGTGGACTGGTCACCCAGACATTGAGAGAATGATGGCTTTGCTGTCTCGTTCATACTATTGGCCTAAGATGGAGAACGACGTGGAGGCGTATGTCAAGTCTTGTCTTGTATGTCAAGTGGACAAACTTGAGAAAAAGAGTGAAGCAGGCTTGTTGCAGCCTCTTCCCATTCCTGACAGACCTTGGCAGTCCGTGTCAATGGACTTCATTTCTGAATTGCCGAAAGTTGATTGAATGAGATCAATTTTTGTAGTGGTTTATCGGTTTTCCAAGTATGTGGTGTTCATCCCAGCACCTCATGCTTGCACAGCAGATGTGGCTGCTGGATTATTCTTCAAAAATGTTGTGAAATACTTTGGGTTGCCAGAAGATATTATTAGTGATCGAGATACACGGTTCACGGGCAGGTTTTGGACAGTTCTGTTTGGCTTGGTTGGGTCAGAATTGAAATTCAGTATGGCGAACCATCCACAAATAGATGCTTGAATTGAATCAAAGACCTTGTCATGGGCGAAGCATGACTGGGCAAGAACGTTGCTGAGCGTGGCATCGGTTGGGCGTGGCATAGGCGTGCGCCTAGCATGTCAAGACATGGCATAAGCGAAGCCCAACATGCAAAAAGGCTATAGCATGTTGACAGACGTACGGGCTGGATGTGCACATCAAACTTGGACAGCAGCTTGGGCAAGTGCTGGGCTAATGGGAAATTCATAGGCCAAATGGACAGCATCTTGTGGTAACATAATTGGGCAACGTCGTGGGCTGAGACAACAACAATGTGAACTGACACTATGGGCAGTTTGGATTGGATGACTGAAGCATAACTCAATTGACTGGCAGTTGTGGGCAGTTGCTAGCAATTAACCTCCTTGCACATGACTGGCATGTCTCCAGCCAGTTGCACATCATGGGGCGCCTAACATCTGTTGGTGGGCGGTTGATGGGAAGTTGCACATCAAGGGGCGCACACATCTGCTAGTGGGCAGTTGGCAGGCAGTTGCTGATTCAAAATGTTGGTTTCCTATTGGTTCTGAATGACCTAGAAGTTGGGGGTGTCAACTACAGCCTAATGTGTTTTTATATGTATAGCCAAGGACTTGGCAAGGCAAAGATCACTGAGCAAGTGTAGCCTGCGAGCCCCTAGTCATATATTGTAATCCTTGTTATTGAGGGAGCAATTAAAGGTTGGGACATTGTCTTGTAAACACTGTTGGCTTGTGTGTGTGTGGCTTGTTTATACAGACTGTGCTTGTGTGATTGACAGGTTGCTGACTGGTTGGGCGAACCAATGCATCACAAGGACATATACGCGAAAAAAATAGTGTCAGATCGTGCACCCTATGATACTATCCATCTTAAGGGATATGAGAAAAAAGTTTGGTATGATGTCCTTCATATAGATGTTGCACACATTCTTTTAGGGCGACCTTGGCTATATGATCATGATGTGACCCATTATGGGAAATCGAATATTTATGTGTTCACACACAACGGGCAGAAAATTACTTTAGCGCCTATGAGACCACGAGCGTCTCCCAAGGATCAACCAAAAGAAATTAATACACATACAAAGAATTTAAAAATCTCCACATCCTTGGTCAGAAGGCCTTTGAGAAGAATGTGAGAGAGGAGAAGGTTGTGTACGTTATTTTGGCTAGGGAGGTTAGGGACGCTCCTGAGAATAGTAATGTCGAATCTAGTGATGTTAGATAGATTCTCCATGTGTTTGTTGATGTGATGACTAGTGAGTTACCTAGCAGATTACCACCTCTTAGGGATATTCAACACGCTATTGACCTTGTAACAGGGTCTTTTTTACCTAACCTACCCCATTATAGGATGAACCCTAAAGACCAAGAGGAGATGAGACGCCAAGTAGGCGATTTGCTGAGTAAGGGTTTTGTGCGCAAAAGTTTTAGCCCTTGCACGGTGCTAGCTTTGTTTGCCCCAAAAGCTGACGGAAGTTTAAGGATGTGTTGTGATAGTCGAGCTATCAATAAGACCACCGTCAAGTATATGTTTCCTATACCTAGGCTTGATGACATGTTAGATATGATGAGCGGAGCTCGAGTGTACACCAAAATAGATCTACAGAGTGGATATCACCAAATCTGCATCCGCGAGGGAGACAAATGGAAAACTGCCTTTAACACTATTTATGAGAGTCATAAATCAGGTGTTGCGGTCTTTTATTGGCAAGTTTATAGTGGTCTATTTTGATGATATCCTCCTTTATGATCACACTCGAGAGGAACACTTCACTTGCGCCAAGTTTTGCCCGCTCTCCAGCATGAGAAACTTTATATTAATCTTAAAAAGTGTAATTTCATGCAAGAATCCGTCGTATTTCTCGAATTTGTTGTCTCCAAAGATGGGGTTTCTGCTGACCCTGAAGAGGTAAAGGCTATTAAAGAGTGGCAAAAACCTTCTAATATACATGAATCTAGAAGCTTCCACGAACTTGCTACTTTTTACATGAGGTTCATTATGAGATTTAGTACCATTATGGCTCCCCGTTACCAATTGCTTAAAGAAAGGGGAGTTTGTTTGGCCCAAATTGGCTGCCAAAGCCTTTGTGGAAATTAAGGACAAATTGACGCAGGCACCTGTTCTCGCGCTACCAGATTTTAGCAAGGTCTTTGAGGAGATTAAGACACTTCCGGCGTAGGAATAGAGGGAGTACTTAGTCAAGAGGGTCATCCTGTTGCATTCTTTAGTGAGAAACTAGATGAGGACTGACAAATGTATTTTGCCTATGATAGAGAGTTTTTTGTTGTAGTTCAGGCGCTTAGGTATTGGCGACACTATTTATTGCCTAAGGAATTTGTGCTATACTCTGATCATCAGGCACTTCAGTATATAAACTCCCAGAAGTTGAGTCATCGACACGCTAAGTGGGTTGAGTTTCTTCAGGACTATTCTGTTGTCCTAAAACATTGTCGAGGGGAAAAGAACAAAACCACAAATGCGTTGAGTAGCGTATCTATTCTCCTCAACACTTTTAAGTGTAAAGGTTATTGGGTTTGAGCGCATTATCCATGCGTATCCTTCTTGTTGTGACTTTAGAAGACATATATTGCCCTACAAAATTCTAATGTACCACCCTCGGGAGATTTTCATATCCATGATGGGTATCTTTTTAAGGGCACCCGTTTGTGCATTCCTAGCACGTCTATATGTGACCATCTAGTTTGGGAGTTACATGAGGGAGGGATCGCATGTCATTTTGGTCGCGATAACGGGATTGCGATTGTGGAAGATAGGTTCTTTTGGCCTAGCTTCAAGAGGGATGTAGCTCGTGCTGTTTCCGAGGGTCGCACATGTCAAACTGCTAATGGTAGACAGTAAAACACGGGGTTATATATGCCTTTGTCGGTACCCCATGCACCTTGGGAGGATATTAACATGGATTTTGTCTTAGGGTTACCGTGGACCCCTAAAGGTCATGATTCTGTTTTTGTTGTAGTGGACCATTTTTCTAAAATGGCACATTTTATTCCATGCAACAAAACTAATGATGCTTCACACATTGCATCGATATTCTTTAGTGAGGTTGCAAGGCTACGTGGTTTGCCTTTGTCTATAGGTTCCGATAGGGATATTAAATTCATGAATTATTTTTGGAGAATCCTATGGAAGAAACTAAATACCACACTTAAGTTTTCCACTGCCTATCACCCACAGACTGATGATAAAACTGAGGTAGTTAATAAACGTTTAGGTGATTTGGTGAGATGCCTTATAGGAGATCACGTGTCTAGTTGGGATAGAATTTTACCTATGGTTGAGTTTGCTTATGATAGTTCGGTTAATCGCTTTGCTGGGACGAGTCCTTTTCAGATTTACACTAGTTATCAGCCTAGGATACCTATTGACCTAGTTCCTCTTCCCCCTGGATATAGATCTAGTGAGTCTGCTGAAACTTTTGCACGACACATTCATGATTTGCATGCTGAGATAAGATAAAATTAATTTGAGCAATGAAAATTATAAGTCTGCTGCAAATGTTCATCACAGGTACCAAGAGTTCAAAGAAAATGATCAGGCGATGCTTTGATACCGTGTCGAGAGGTTACCTCCCGGCACATGAAAAAAGGTGTATGCTAAGCGGATGAGTTCATTTCGTGTTAAAAAGAAGGTTAGTGATAATACTTATGAGTTGGATCTTCATAGTAAAATGGGTATTAGTCCTATATTTAATGTGACCGATCTTACTCCATATCATGGACCTTCTACTCCGTTGACCCCATCTCTTACTTCATCTAATAACCCTGTTGAGCATGTACTTGTTCCTCCTTTACCTGTTCCACCTGCATCTCCTATTGTTTCTTCACAGTCTACAACAGATGGTATCGAGGGTGTTTTGGATGAGCGGTTTGTGTTGACTAGGCGCGGAGGCTATCGCTAGTTTTTTGGTTAAGTGGTGCGGCAAGCCTGACAGTGATTGCACGTGGATTGGTAGGGACGAGTTTCATCGCATTGATCCTACATTGTTGGCGCGTTACGAAGATTTCATTTCGACAGGGCCGAATTTTTCCCAACCGGGGAGAAATTTTTCCCAACCGGGGGAGAAATGATGGGGATCGATGATTTAGTTGACTTATTTATTTATTCTGTTTATTTCATTATTATGGGCTTGTCTTAATTAGTTGGGGTATTTTAGTGACTTGTTTTAATTAGTTGGAATATTTTTGTCTTTTTGGTCTCCAAGGCAAAATTAGGGTTGTTTTGTTTAAATATCGATATAATTCTCCTTGGGAGGACATTCTGAATATTGATATTATTATTGGCTTTCTATATATCGTAGAGATATTTATCTAGAGTTAATAGACGCTGAGTTGAAACTCTAAACCGTAGAATTTGAGCGCAAAGCTTAGATCCTAGTTTTATTTATCTGTCAATTAATAATAAATTCATCTTACAAAGTTGTCTTACATCAACACTCGTCTCCCACAACAAATGTGAAAGACCGTCTATTATTCAAAAACAACTATGAAGCACTCCTTGCCTTCCTCAACAACAGAGGACTCTCTAGCCTCCCAAAATCGAAGGACACTCCTTCCTTAAATCTTGGCCCCTATGCAATCTTCACTTTCCAATCAACCATCCATTTACATATTCAACCAAAGAAAAACTACTAAAGACGAAACATTTTTGTTTTACCACAAAACAAACTATGGATTTTTATTTTGTTTTCTATAATAAAAGAAGAAAAAGAACTCCAAGAAGAAAAGATACCCGCCGGCGACTATGTGCTGCCCGTGGCGGAAGCAAGACTTCTAGTTGGCCTACAAAGATCAAACTAGCTCTAATAATAAAATAGATGTATTGAAAATTGCTGTTGTATATTACAAAGAGAACTAAAGCCTTATAGATAAGCTACTAGTTGAGTAGTGACCAAATATGTGTGGGCACCAAAGCATACTTGGTGACCAAGTTCTAATAATAATATACTCTAATAGAATCTATCTTCTAACATTTACAATTTTGATTTTATTTTTTAGGAAAATTAAAAAAAAATTATAATACTAATATATAATTTGTTTTTTCTCTTAGAATTGAGATGGGCAAACCATACTTTTTCTTAAGCTCCCATTGAAGAGAATGGGGGCTGAGAATTAGAGTAGAATGAGTCTGAGAAAAGCTAAAGGGAACAGAGAAAACTAGAGAAACTTGGGAAGGAAGATAACAGAGTCCCAAAAGGAGGAGTCTCAACTTATTCATTTCCTATGCATTCTTACTATTGCCTTTGCTCATGACATATAGAGAGATCACATAAATTATGTGATAACAGAAAAATAAAAGAAAGACAATCTTACGACTACTTCGATGGCACGTGCTGCCTTGTAGAAGTTTGCTAAACTTGCTATTCCTATTATACCTTTCTAAGCATTCCTTTGCTTAACACTTCTACTACATCCACCCCTAGACATGTGGACCATGTGACATTGTTGCCCTTCCAAGGGGAGAACAGAATTACTAGAAAATAATATAACTAAAAGTGCACATCCATAAGACTAAAAAGAACCTAAAAGTAGCCTTAACTAGACAGAAGTTAAAAATGAAATTTAAGACGTGCGTCATACGGGGATTCGAGCATTCGCCAAATCTCCAAATATAGGGATTCGGGTGTAGGAGTATTCGACATATATTTAGTATTACATATTTAAATATTTATGTGTTTGGTTATATATTTGATAAAACATTCAACAAGATAGATACTAAAAGAGAAAAACAAAAAACATCTAACAAAGGATACAACCTTAATGGTTTAAAGTCATAAAAATAACAAATATAATCATAGATAACTCTAAACACATAAGTTATAAAGGATGAAAAAATTTCTAAGAGTCCCCGAGAATCAAAATATTCGGTACGGGGATACATCAGTTCGTTGGTGTAACGAATAATCCCTACTTCCTAGATTGAAGTAGAATTATAAATGTACTTCACAAAAGGAGCTTACAAGTAGCATTATTTCTACGCATGGCATAGTGTTAACACAGAGCTTGGAATTAAAGATGAAGAGAGTTTATTTTTTAATTTTTTGGGAAGGGGTAATAGTACAACTGAGTTTCAAAAACATATATACTCCTTTCCAAAAAAAAGTCCCATTAAAAAAATTTGAAAATATTAAGGATGAGTTTTTGTTCCATGTTTATACCTAAAAACAAAAGTTATTAGTCTAGCAGTCGTGGCCTGAAGTTGAAATTTTGATAGAACACTTGAGGACATTATATCATTTTATAGTAACATCCATAGAAAGAGGACCCTTTTTATGGAGCAATTTTATTTTTATTTTTTTCCCCATAAATGGGACTCCTTTTGTAGAATGAAAGGAGTAATTTTTAGATACAATTTTAAATACATATTAACAGTAACATTAAAATTTAAAGATTTAATGCACTAGAAAATATGAAACAGTTTTGTGAATCATCCAACATAAACAAAACTGGACCTTAGTAAATAGGATACAATTTAATTTTATTAATTTAAAGAAGATAGCTAAACAGATTTGACTATAAGTATCTAATTTGTCTTGTCCGTACTATTTTCTTTTCAGGAAAATGTCAAGTGCAGCCACGAGGCTCAATCAGGCAACGGGTTTTAAGATAAATGAATACTTGATGTTTTAAGTAACTGACCTGATATATAATCTCATTCAGCTCATCTTTCAGAAGGTGAATAAACAATTCAGTCAACAGAGAATTCTTCAAATTATGATATCCTCCCTTTAACGTGATGCGAAAATATGCATTAGCACGAGGAAGTTTGAAAGTCTTATCGAGCTTGTACCAGAACTTTACTAATGCTTCATCAAGTATACATCTAGGGAAAGGATTATCAATAATATCACTAGAAGCCTTATAAGCACGAATTGAAAAATCACACGGAATGAACTCATTCCTTGCTGGCAAATGTAAGGAAACATCAATATCTGGAGGATCCCTCCAAAATTCCATCAGCGGTGGAGAAATATCTTCTTCAACATACTGTGATCCAAACCATGGTTCACAACTGAAATCTGAAACAATAGAAGACACAAGAGAAAAGGTTAACTAGGTCATGATAAATTCAACAAGACTTTTGATATCATTTTGTCCAAGAATAATAATGAACCTAAAGAAAGTTATATTAGCAACCTTCAAACTTGGAGAATGCAGAGATTAGTATAAAAAAGATAATGTTACAACAAACTATGGCAAACACCTAAGTTAACAAAGAAAATTAAAGATAAGAACAAAAGACCTACTTAGAAAACCCAAAATAGGAAAACCCACAGGTCAGAGTGTAACGCCCCGGTCCCACCGAAACATGAGGGATATTTGGATGTTAAGGACTCAGACTGCTATCATTAATAAATTTAGTCATGACCTTTTAAGCGAGCTTGTGGTAGGCTAAGATGACCCAAGAAAATACTATTGAAAAAGCGCATTGGGCCTTATTGTGCTATGATTCGATTCGGACTCAGGATTTCACTCAAGTTGTTTCATATGGTATTAGAGTCAACTCTCGAAAGCTTGGATTATGTCATCTGGTCGGGTTGTCAGAGGTGGGGATACAAATGTGGGCATAGTGGGCCGCTAATATTATCTCACAATGGCTAGAGGCAAAATTTTTGGGTTGTGTGTGATTATGTGTTCGGCTTGATGGAGACGTCAGGGAGTTTGTAAGCGCATTAAGCCTTATTGTGCTATGATTTGACCTGGGTTGTTACACAAAGGTAGAAGATATCACTATACTGAGAATGTGAAGAATATGATCAATGAAGAGATCTCTCACAACTGAAAAACCCAATAAACAAATTTGTTTCAATCTCAAAATGCAGTGACAAAACTCAGAAAAGAATAATCTGAAAAACCTAGATATAATAATGTATAGATAGTTGGGCAAAAAACATAACACGCCTAATGAACAAACCAAAATAACATAACAGATCCATAGACATAACACCCCATAACATGATAACATATATGATAACAGCTATATTCAGGTTTAGTCAAATATTGGGTTCGGAACTAGAATTTGAGACGCGCAACAGATGATAATGACAGAAAAGTAAAAAGCAAAGAACATATGGTCATATGCTCAAGAAAGTTAAATAACCTAAGAATGCATTTGAAAAATTAAACAAACAGACAAGCAACTTGACAATATACGCAAACACCAGGATACACAATAGGTGTGAGCAGCATTTTACACTTACCGGAATCCAACTTAATAAATTTCAGCCACAAGACACATCATAATCTAAAAAAAGTGGAAAATGCTCTGGAAAGTTGGTGTTATAAATATAATGTCATGAGTTACTTCGTAGTTGAAGTATCAACCAAAAAAAAATCATATTTAAGCACCAATATTTACTTGCAAATTTATCCAAATGCAAAAATTGCATAATGTGTATCTTTGGGCTCATATAGTTCTCGCATATAAATTTTGAGCAGTACACCGCTGGTTATTGGTAATAGTTAAAGCAAGGACATGATATGGTGATGTGGTACGGAAGAAGAAATTCAACAAATTTATTATTAATTTTGTATTTTTATTTAGAGATAAATGTGTTATTAATGAAATTATTTAGTAGGATATTATAGTAATAACTTTTCATTAGGAGAGTTTTAATTGTCGTAGTAGATTTCAGTTAGGAGAGTTTATTATAGTAGTAGATTTTAGTTAGGACATTGATTCCTTTCTAAATTAGGGTTTTTACTTAATCTCCAAATATTGAGTTTTGTATTTAAACATTGTAATACTTCATTATTTTGGGAGATTATTGAATATATTGATTTAAGATTAAAATTGTGTGCTTTTGTATGTGTTTCTTTATCGATTCTGTGGAGATAGGTACTCTTATTCCTTCCTACCCCGTCTTACATCATAATGGTATCAAAGTCGAAATTCCTAATATCGTTTGATTTCACTCAACTCCTTTCTACCCTATTTTCTGGCCTCCATCAAATTGTCGAAGTTTACTAGAGAATCGATAACAATTTTTCGAGACGAAAGCACGATCTGTAGCAGGAATCGTCGTCGTCGTAGTTTCAATCTATCTATTCCAAAAAAAATAAAAATCAGTGTTACTGTTCATCGCTACAATGTGCGACTATTCATCAAATTCCTGACGTTCAGCCAAATTACAGTTTGGTACCCCAAGGTTTCTGAAATTTTCAATTATGTCCCCAAAGTTTCTAAAATTTTCAATTCAGTGCCTAAAGTTTCTAAAACATTCAATTTAGCCCCCATAGTTTTTTAGTTTTAAATTTAACCCCCAAATTTTTTAAAATTTTCAATTCAGCCCCTCTACATATATACAATGTCTTCCAGGTTTAACAATCCAGACTTTCTTTGGGCTAAGATAAAGCAACTTGAGCATCAAACTTTGGTCATATGCGAGTAACTTAAATGATCTTGTGTCCCATATAGTGCCGAGTATTGGAAATTATGTGATGAGCTTGCACTTTCTGAAACAAATCTTGCAAATTTAAGGGCACATTACGAGTACATAACCACATGTTTTGTTCAAACACAAAAAAATGTTCATCCTAATCGTGTTTGTTCACAAGAGGAGACCTACAACGTAAATTCCTACAAGACAATTGATGACTGTTTCACAATACTTAAATGTCTCAATAACCAATATGAAATTGGTGAGGATAAAGAAGAGCAAGTACTCTCACATATTGATGTTGGTGAGAAACATGAAGCGAAAGTTAAGTGTGTTGAAAAACTTGCTAATTCAGAGATAGTTTGCAGTGAGAAAATTGAAGTTAAGTTTGACCCCAAATGCGAAAACATCAAGGAAGATAAAGTTGAGATCAACAATGTTGATTTTCTCTTTCCAGTTAATACAGTTGAGTCCCCAGCTACTTCAAATTTCTATATTATGTCATTGTTATTCTCAAAAATTGTGCTAATGACATTAAAACATCGGATGCGAATGTTTTGTTGGAAAAAATTTCTCGTGCCGTGGTTTATTATTCTACGATATTTCAAAACTCGAGGACGAGTTTTTTTCAAAGGCGAAGAGAATGATGTGGTACGGAAGAAGAAATTCAATAAGTTTATTATTAATTTATATTTTTATTTAGAGATAAATGTGTTATTCAATAAGCTTTTCATTAGGAGAGTTTTAATTGTAGTAGTAGATTTGAGTTGGGAGAGTTTATTATAGTAGTAGATTTTAGTTAGGAGATTGTTTTCTTTATAAATTAGGGTTTTTACTTGATCCCCAAATATTGGGTTTTGTATTTAAGCATTGTAATACTTCATTATTTTGGGAGATTATTTAATATATTGATTTGAGATTAAAGTTGTGTGCTTTTGTGTGTGTTTCTTTACCGATTCTCTGTGGAGATAGGTACTCTTATTCCTTCTTCCTATCCCGTCTTACATCATATGGTTTAATACAAAGCGGAAAAAACTCTCTGAAATCATTTAAGAGAGCCATCAATTCCATAATAGGGCGCAGTGATACAATATCTTTAAATGGATTCACAGTTTAAAAAAAAATAACTGATCGTGCGAGCTATCCGACGAAAGAAAGCTCTTTTTTGCTGAAAAGGAATAAAAGGGACACCCAAAATCGGTGCATCAACATCAATGAAATTTATATAGCAATGTCAACATGAGAGGATATGAAAGCAAAAATGACAAGATGTTTATGCCTCAAGATGATAACCAACAAGCAGTGTTCTAAAAAGCCACGCCAAGGCGCTAGGCCCCCATGGTGCCTCACCTAGGTCCAAGGCGGCAAAAAAACCCCTCCAAAAAATTAGACGGGGCCTAGATGGGCTAAGCAAGGTCTAAGCGGAGAGTTTTTTTTTTAATTTTAACTACTCAAACTAGATCTTGATATATTTATTTTTTAATGATTTACCATATTCATAATGCATGTTGTAGCATATCAAATCACAACAAGAAGTGAACAATATGAAGTCAAAATAGATAATTTTATTCTAGTTGTAATTTTTTAAACTTGTACCAACTTCAAATTATATAAATGATGATACATTTGTAATATTTAGTTTAATTCAATATAATTCTTAAATTTATGTTTAGTTTCTTCAGTTTTAATAATGAATTGAATTCTTGAAATTTTAAATTTTATTATTTAATAGCAATCTTGTTTATGAATAAAATTAATACGTTAAAGATATATTTGAACTTTCAACAATTGCATGTTTGTGTTTGAACTTTGACATTAATAATATAGATATGTGTTTAAACTTTAAGCAAAGGCTTTTATTATCTTTATTATAGATTATTTTGTTTTATATTATTGTTTTGTTAATTTGTTTGGATAAATATAAGATCAAATATTAAAATTGACTTTAAAAAAAATCCCACCCAGACCCTCTAGGCGCTAGCCCCCCAGGCCGCCCGCCTCCAGCCTAGTGCCTTTTAGAACATTGGCAACAAGCATGTTTGCAGTTCACCGAGTTGGACAAGGTATTCATCACAGTGCACACTTCATTTTTCTATAGTTTGGCTACACGATCCGAGTTCCCTTGATTGAATAGATTTTTATATCAACAAATCATCGACTGAATATGGAGACTGCAAGTGCTGTAGCTTCAGGTAAATTCTTGCTTATATAGATGATACCATTCAAATTGCCACCGAAACAAAAGATAAATTAAAGAGGATAACTTCTATTAAACCTCCAATGATAGTCCAATCTAGGAGTGAACATACTTTTGTGGAGCCATCTGTTGCAAATTTAGACAAGACAAGACACATAACAGAAATAAAACAGAACACTAGGAATTTACTTGGAGAAAAACCTTACACAGGAAAAACCAAAGGGAATACAGTGCAGGGGAGCTCATAGTTTTTACAGCACTCAGATAATCCCTACATCACTCTCTAAACAGCCTTAAATAGGCTCAATCCACAAACCAAGACATTTCTGGACAAGTCTTTTCATTTCCCTAAGAGAGTAATTAATGTTTCTAGAGCTTTCCAATAGAGACAGTACTGCCTTACAATTTCAGGAGGAATTATTCCCTATTATACAGGCTGCGCTCTTTTTCCTAGGCCTTGACAAAAATTAATTTTTAAATCAAAATTTGACTTCAGATACCAACACCCTCTATAATAGCACTACAGTTTCTTCCCATCAGAGTAATAATCCTTCATCTAGGTGTTATAATTATCACTGTTTTAGACATATCTTTTAATTTTCCGTCTCCACGGATGAAAATTACGACTTCCACCACTAAGCAAGTTACAATAGTTGAAAAGGAGATTAGAAATAAAGATTTGCAAGTGAAATTTTATAAGCCTAATGATGAATTTGAGCCCCATGAATAGGATTTAGTTGTTGATGCTCATTTAGAATGATGTTTAGGTGTCATTGCTCAAAATGGAAGGATGGTCCTAAAATACGGTGTGATGGAATTTTCAAACAAGGGTCAAATGTGCAGGATGTGTGCTCTCTTATGATTGATATTTAAAGTTGCACTGATTTTTAAGGAAGCAATTAAGCAACTTGAGATAAAGGTTGAGCCATATGATTTAGCAAATATTACCAAAACAAAGTTGCGAGTTACCCAGAGATGTTTGGTCCAATATTCGTTGGGCAAGATTAAAGATAATGTTGTGTGAGATTTTATGCCACTTCAGGTAGGCAGATCATCTTAGGACTTACATGGTTATGGATACAAAGATTATTTCTCATATAAAAATTATCAAGATTAGCTCAACATCGTCCGATGCAGGAAAAGGTGGAAGGAAGGAATAAAGAGGATAAATGAATAATGCCCAAAGGCCACAGTGGCATAAAACCAATGTGAATTCATCACTACTCAATAAACTTTATTACTAATGATGGGTTACATCAGTTTATATAGTAGCCAACCCCCCAAAAAAAAACTAGGAGACCAAGTAAAACACTAATACTAGTTCGGTAAACTAATTTCAAAAGGAAACAAATCCTTAACTATAATGTACTGTAGTTAAAGACTATAGAATAATCTACCAGTATAATTAAAAGACAATTACATTAATTATTAAATATTCATCTAAATAATAATACAAAGTAAAATAATAACAGTAATTAATCTCTTCGCTTGATCCCCATCAAAGTTGCAGAATTATAAGGATGAAAGTTCAAACAAAACCACATGCAAGCAGCACCTCACTTCTAAACAGTTTTTTCCCCCTGCTTTTGCGTCTTAAGTCATTCGTTCTCTCTATCTTTTGATTTTATTAAATCAAAGATAGATGAACTGCGACATAGAAACCACTTCTAACAACCCCTGGTTCACTTTCATCATGATTCATGACACACGGAATGTTCCCACCTTAGATATTTTAACAAATCATACAAAAATGCGAAGAAATTTATGTATATTAATAATAATAAAAAATTAAAGAAATACCTTGAGACTTGTCAAAAGATTTTGATATTACGTCGATTCTCATGTTGTTTGGCGTGAAGAAACCCAAAACATATTTGATCATTTGCTCATCCCAAACCTCATACGCATAATCTCCATAAATAATATGTTCTGGCGGATAAACAAGCAGATTCTCTGCAGTAAAAAATTATAATCCATGTTTCACCAAACACCACAAAAGATATTAAAGGATAGCAGTTGCTTAAGAACAACGAAGGAGATAACTCAATACTATGAGAAAACAATGCAACAAGTTTGTAGCAATTAGAAAGAAAGAAAAGCCGTAGGTAGGGGATGGGTAGAGAGAGAACAGTCCAAGTGGCCACTTGTCAAGAAAAAGAACGAGGGTCTAAGCCAGTTACATGTGGAGAACAATAGCCTCACTATAGTTTCAATTCCATTAAAGATAGCTGATTTCATGAACTGCACAAATCATATTCTTGAGAACATAATTATGGTAGAGCCCGTCATTAAAATAATAAAAAATTAGTATTTCAAACATGCCAATTTATGCGGTGTCATATGTTTTACCCTTCCACAAGGTTTAAAAATAATGAAAAAACTTGAATAAGACATGACGCCTTCAAAACGCCATTTGCACATGTTCTATATTCCACTTCCACTTTCTTTTCTCTATCTCAATTCCATTGTCCCAATCTTAATAAACAACAAAATAAAAAAGGCACATGTTTCTTTATTTCATTTCCACTTTGTTGACTTTCTCTATCTCAATTTCATTGTCCCAATCTTACTTGATCAAAAACAAAAATAAATAAATAAACAATTCCAGTGTCCCAATCTTCAAGAAAGGAAGCAAGTACTTCAAAATACTAAAAGGATCGCTACATATTTTTGCATTTATATAAACATTTATTTTCAAAACATCTTCATTTTAACATAAAAACAAATTTAAAATGAGCAGTGAGGTAAAGCTCAACAGGAAGCCATAAACTTAAGAACTCTATATTCTCAATCAAGTAGCACCCAGTTAGTACACAATCAGAAGTTGTTTATGTACGACCTCATATGATCAGCTTTGTTTTTTCCTCGCTGAAAAAAGAAAGAAAAGGATAATGACAAGTGTTGGCGCCTAGGCACTAGGCTCCTCTGGCGCCTCGCCTAAGCCCAAGGCGGCAAAAAGTACCTCTAAGCGGGCTAGGCGAGGCCTAGGCAGACAGAAAATTAGGCGTGTTAGGTGGATAACTTAAATTTTATTATTTAATAGCAATCCTGTTTATGAATAAAACTAATACGTAAAAGATATGTTAGTCATACTTAGTATATGGTATTTGTCATTTTCTTTAAGTCCTCAATTTTGAAGATTACACAAATAAAAATAATTTCATAATTAATAATATCAAATGCCTCGTTCAATAAACTTCACACTAATTTTTAAAAATAACATTTATTTAAATTTAAAAATATCTCAAATTGATTTTTAAGAAATTAATATTAATTTGTTTGTGTTTGAACTTTGAACAATTGCATGTTTATGTTTGAACTTTGACATTGGCAATACGGATGTGTTTGAACTTTAAGCAAGGACCTTTATTATCTTTACTATAGATTGTTTTGTTTTATATTATTGTTTTGTTTGGATAAATATAAGATAAAATATTAAAATTGGCTTAAAATAAAAAATATTGCCTAGGCCCCCTAGGCGCTAGGCTCCCCCCGGCCGCCCGCCTCCCGCCTTTTAAAATATTGATAATGACAAAACTATACCCTAAAGTTGGTAACTTCTTCGTTTTTTACCCATAAGTTTGGGAATCAACAGCCAACACCCTAATTAATTTTTAAAATATAATTGAGTTCTCTTTTGTCGGTTCTCACCAATTAATGACAGGAGATCGACACGTGTTGACATTTTAAAGGTAGTATGTGCAATTTTTAAAAAGAAGAAATATGTATTTGTAGGCATACGCATGCAAATACCATTTAAATAGCAATTTGGGGAAAAAATGCTTGAAGTTAATAATTAAAAAATTCCCCTTTACCTCTCATCGTTGTCCAGAATGAAAAATGGATTCAAATAAGATCCCCAAATTGATTTTTCCTAACCCTAATTTGATTCTTCCAAATCAAAATTACTAAACAATTTTGAGGCTTGTTTCGGAATTCTGATTTGGAAAAATCGAATTAGGGTTGGGGAAATCAATTTTTGGCGATTGGTGTGGTAAGGAACATTAAGTGGTTAGAGTTAGGGCTTGTACTTATTCGGTATTTGTTTGAGTAGTATCAATGCTCAAAAAATCGTTAGGCGAAAACCTAGGCCCTAGGCGTTTTCCTAAGCGGACTAGACGCTTAAGGAAATGGTCTTATTTATTTATTTTTCCTACTATACAAACATGTTATGCTACACAAAGCAAGAAGCATATGTAATTTTTTTTAATATTACATGAATCATTACCAAAAAATAATATTTTAAGGCTTAACAAATTCAGAGCTTCAAAGTAGAAGCCTTGGTTCTGCCTAAGCGAAAGCCTAGGCGCCCAGCCAAATCGCAGCGGTAGAGGACAACCTAGAGCCTAGCTAGAGATTAATCAGAGCTAAGCAAGGATTTTTAGAACACTGAGTAGTATGCTAATGGATTGATGATTTAGGGTTACAATTATTGTGAAAAAGATGAATAATAAGGAGTTTTTTTTGGAATTTCATTTTGGATTTTGTTGTAGGTTGAAGAACAGGTAGATGAAGGATGGTAGAGATGAAGGCAAATTGTAAAATTTATGATATGGAGAATGAGTGTTGAATTGAAAGACAAGAAAAGGAGTTTGACTACCGTGAATTAGTTTTTGATATTAATTAGAGGTTAATTTTATCTTTGCTTTTTTTTCTTTTAACCTTATGGTGTTTTTTAAATTTGTATTTTGGTTATCAGTATTTCTTTTACTTTATTTTTTCACTAAAACTAAAAATAATTGCTATATGTAATCTCATATTTTTATATTTTTATATTTTGTTTTGTATTTCAATTTTTTTGAAATATACATTATTTTGTTTTTAGCTTGTCAAAATTCATTAATAAAATTAATACTCATTTAGTTGCTTTTATTTTCACATTTGGTTTTGGCTTTATTTTGAATTTTCTGGAGGAAGATTCAGGCTTTGGAAGCTTATGGAATAGAAGTTGTATTTTAATTAGTTTCTTTTATTTGTAGTTATCTTTTTTAATTAGTGGGTAATCTAATTAAAGCCCAATTTAGGTTAGGAAAGTTGTATAGGAGTAATATAAATACTGATGTACTTCTTTATTTTGAGACATTGAATAATTAAAATTGATTGAGTTTTGTGAAATATTACCAGTGTAATATTTATCCTTTGTCCCAAAACCCTTGTCCCCATCAATCTCTTAACGTTTAAAAGTTTAAAATGTGTTTCAACCACCACATTTCGCAGAGAGAAAAATTTAATGATATCGTTATGGATACTTGTATCCAGTAAATCAATGTCATTACATAATAGTACATTCATGCTTTATTAAGCAGATAGAAAAATTTAATGAATTTATCATCGACCATTTCCTTTAGAGTACTATACTAGCAAATAACCTTATTTTTTACTCTACTTTCCGACTTAAATATAATTGGTAACATGGTAGATAGAAAATGCATTTCCCAAATATAATTTCAACACTATCAAAATACTGTTTTGTAAACCAACCCTATGATCTTAAATAGTTAATTTTTTACCCAACTTAGAACCGTGGGAATCCCCACACTACTTGATCAACATGGCACTGGTTCATATAAAGTTTATTATATAATACTGTATTTTATTTATATTTTTTATTCATAAGAACCTTTACTGAATTCAGTTAGACATACAGTCGTACACATAAATGAACCACTCAATTATCACCTGATCACTATAAAGTTGATTACTATTGGCCATTTACAAGCCCCAGGCTGGGCCTCAATGGGTGAGGAAAAAATATCCAAATCCTATTAGGCAATTTTTTATGCACCCAACCTGCCCAATAAAACGGTAGGCTGTACGGCCCTCACCGAAGAGAAGAAAGAAGAGTAGGAACAAGACGTTGTCTTCTCCCAGACCAGTCTCAGGCTCGACAACATTTTGCCAATCTAGTTTGTACTGATGGGCTCCGTAAGAATTTAGTCATTACATGCTAATATTCACTCTACGTTTGAAATAATAACATTTATCTTCGGACAAAGGAAACAAATTTGTGACACTTATTGCAATACAAAGGGAGTAATAACAGCTTAATAAAAGGAAAGTTGACTAAAACATGGAAACAAATAAGAAAGATGAAAGAAATTTAAAATAATTAAAATTTTGTGTGTTTGTGAGTTTTAAAACAAATGCAAAAGACAAGACATGTAGAAAACTGAAGTCTTCGTACATTTCTTTTGTTTGTTGGTTTTTTAAGAGAGAAAAGGAAAGGGGCGGAAAAAGTGGTCACCCTTTTGTAAACAAAGTTTTCTGTCCAAAAACGGACAGAGTTGGGCAGGAAAAACCAAAAACATAAACTAATTAGAAATATCAGAATATTACCTCCTACTTACAAACACAAAAAGAAAAAAATAATAAAAGGTAAACTAGTAATCAATGTTTAAAAGTTACCATTTCTTTACGTTTCCTTTATAAACTCACAAACAACGCAAAAGAAAACTTAAAATTTATATATATATTTTTCATTTTTTTGTCCTAATTAAAGTTTTTGCACTCTTCTTTTACATCCAAACTCACAAACATAGCGTTAGGGGTGTAAACGGTAAAACCAATTCGCTATCCGTATTCGGTATCCGGCGAATTTTAAAAATATTATCCGTATCCGGTATTCGAAAAAATATTCGAATACGAATAATATCCGTTACCGTTTATTTTATCCGAATAGACAAATTATTTGGATATCCGAATATCCGAATTCGTTTATCAGTAACCTAATATAAAATTCATTCAAAATATTTACGAAAAAAAAAATTAAAGTTTAAATCATACATATTAATTAAACACAATTTAATATTTAAACCATACATATTAATTAAACATCCTAATCATAAGGGGAGGAAAATGTCAAACACATCATCATAAAAATTACAAGATTAATTTGCATCCTAACTTAACTTGATGCATACACCATTAATATATGTGTGTGTATATTGTGTGTATATATATATATATATATATATATATATATATATATATAATTATTCGGATACGGATTCCAGATATCGGATTCAGGATAACCGTATCCGCCGGATATATTTACGGACGGATGTTAATCGAATACGAATACGCTTATATCTGTATTCGTATCCGTTTATTTACGGATACCTTTAAACCGAATACGGATATATCCGTTTTTTTTCGAATGCGAATAATATCTGCTTTTTTTCGAATACGGATGCGGACGAATACGAATTTTTCGGTTACCATTTACAGCCCTACATAGCGTAAGAAAAAGGGAATCCAACCTGCAAGTTCAGCAGCATAATCATCCTGAGGTTGCTCCTCTGCAAATCTGAATTCCATATACCCAATATCTTGGAGTTCCTTAAAAATCCATTCTCGGGGAGAAACTTGACGCAAGAGCTTAAGGTATTGATAAACAAAACCAATAATCTCAAAGATCTGTCACATTAGCATCACAGATTGAAGGAAACAAACATCAGAAGGACCTTGAACAAGAAATATCTATGATGATAAAAATGAATGATAAACACAAGTGCAACATCCAATCTATACAAACAGTGTTTGTGACTGCAGTCTATGAAGAGTTATTTTAATTATAGTTTGGGAGTCTTCATTATATTGGTTCTGCAGGAGTTATGATCCAACAGTTGCTTCAGCTGCTTCCAGGTATTTTAGCCCTTTTGTACGTAATTGTTCCCCAAGTAAAGTTACGGGTTTATGTCTTTAAAATTTAAATAGCATTGTAATCCCCAGAAGTTGAGAACAAAATATAATATTAATATTGAGAGATTTCATAAAATTCAGTGTATTGATTTATCTTGGATGCAATTAAGAGTGATGTAGGACAAGGGAGGGTTGGATGAATTAAGGGATAAGCAAGGCACACAATCTACAAAACACACAATTCTCAAATCAACCTGATTAATAAAGAAGGATTACAATACTTGTATACAAAACCTAATACTTGGAGATTAAGTAATTTCAAAAAAAGGAAATGACTCCTAATTATATTCTACTTCTATAACTAAACCTCTAGAATAATCAAACTAACATAGTATAAATATAATTGTTACAATACATTTATGCTCTAAATAACAATACGAAATAATGAGGAGCTAAATAACAATACGAAATAATAAGGAGCTAAATAACAATACGAAATAATAAGGAGCTAATCTCTTAAATCTTAATCTTCTTTTACTTTGCTTCATTCTCCTTACCATTGAAAAAAAAATGTCCACAACTCTTGTAGTAAATAAGAAACTACCATCAGAGAATCTCCCCGCGAACTGTGAACATTCAACATTCCAATTCCATGAGCACGATTTTCAGGAATAGCAACGACATAATGAAGAATTTTAATCCGGTTTTGCATTTGAATACGCCATCTGAAATAAGAGATCAACTTGTTTCACCTCATTTGTGTCTTCTTTATCTTCAAGGTCAACCTGGATTAGAACTTGATCTTCACGTTGGGCAACCTCAGATTTCTATACTTCATTGATAACCATTGTTGAGTCTTCCATTCGTATGGTACAGTTTAAAATTTGTTTGTACGTGGCCATGGCTCTGTTTTGTTCGCCATTGTAGAAATTCGAAACACGATTCACCGGAATGTTTTTAAGATCCATTATAGAACTAAAAATCTCACGAACATCTGTGTTCAGTTGCGCCACTTTAGCATTGTCACCAAGCGGAATCACCTTTGAAAAATATGGAGTGGTTGCTTTGGCATATTCTACTTCCAAATCTCTAGCTCATGCCGTTTTAAATCTTCACACCATTTCTCGTAAGTAATACCAGAGGGATAATAAAATTCTGAATTTCCTTGTGGCAAACAGAAACAATTCGCTCTCAATTGGCTCTAACTAGCTTTATAATCTAATCTCTCGAGCAAAATTAAATCATAATTTGCAAATATATCAATTTCAGTTCTCCCATTCTCAAAGTTTCAATAACTAAACAAATTTTAAAATCTCAATGGAAGGTCGAAACCTCAAACAAGGTACACGATCCCTACTTTTTTTTAATTCCCGTTTTATGTTTTTAATATTTTTCAGTTTATGATTTGGAGTTCCTGTACTTCAAATTTGTTACTATTCATTCTTGAATTTGTGCCAAGTTAGGGTAATTATTTATTATAATCCCAAATTGACTCCTTGTTTGTTGAATATTACTTTCGCAATTTTTGGGTAATTATATATATATATATACACACACACATTCACACAGTAGTATTTGTGGCACACACTGTGTGTGTGCAATAAAAAAATATAAATTTTGTAGGATATGGATGATAATATATAAGAGATATTTTAGGGATAAAAAACGAGATAGAGAAGAAGTTTAACTGTAACAGAGCCTAAAGATTGATGATTATTTTTCTCCTCCCCTTTATAGTGTGTGTGTGTGTGTGTAGAGAGAGATTCTTAATTAATCAATACATTTCAATGTTATTATCAGGATTGATAAATTTTTCACAAAACCTAGAAGTCATAAATGTCCTCTTATCTGAATCTCAATCAGTTCAAACATCAACAAGTAATATTCCAATTCAAGAGGAGCCTAGTCAAAGTGTCTCTTCTCAAGCAAATAAAAACAAAGATCATACAATTGAGTTTGATGCAAATGTAATTGTGGCTGATTCGGGTTTAAGACGTCTAATTACTAGCATTGCTAGTAATGCTAGAGAGAGAAAATATTGGAAGAAGATATGTAGTTAAGGGCCCTTGCCAACCACATCTTGCTGAATTTCCTCAGCAAGATTTTTAAGGGATTAAGTGAAGATTTAATCCACAACGGTACAATGACTACGGTAACCGGTTGGAGTATAGTGAATCTAAAGATGACGTATTTTGTTTGTGTTGTTATTTGTTCAGTGTTGAGCATGGTGACAGATGGGCTTGTCATTATTCATTTGTCGGAGAGGGGTTCAAAAATTGGAAGAGGAAAGAGAAGTTAGACATACATGTTGGACCTCCTAATAGTGTCCACATCAAATGTTACAGTGCATGTCAAGATTTGATGCAACAGAAACAACACATAGATATATTAATTTATGATATTTCTGATCAAGCAAAACTCAATTGTCGTATTCGCCTAAATGCATCTATCGAACGCATTAGGTTTCTTCTTTGCCAAGGGTGAGCTTTTCGTGGTGATGGTGAGACAGAATTCTCAATGAATCAAGGAAGTTTTCTTGAACTCTTAAAATTCCTTTGCAAACACAATGAGGAGATTAACAAAATGTCTTTAAAGAATGCTCCTGACAATCACAAAAATGTGTCACCCTCAATCCAAAAAGATATTGCTATTGCTGCACCCCTGTTGACAACTCAAGCCATTGTTTAAAATATTGGGGATGATTTTTTCTCTTTATTAGTTGATGAGGTTAAAAGAACAAATGGCTGTTGCATTACATTATGTGGACAAGAAGGGTACATTATCGAGCACTTTCTTGGCATTATCCATGTTCCTAACACTACATCTAAGTCTCTCAAAACAGCAATTGAGCTTATTTCAGCTAGACATGGCTAAAATTTGTCACATGTACGTGGTCAAGGTTATGATGGAGCTAGCAACATGAAAGATCAATTTAGTGGTCTTAAAAGCTTGATTTTAGAAGAGAATAAATCTGCTTTCTACGTTCATTGTTTTGCTAATCAACTTCAGTTGACTTTAGTAACATGTTCAAGAAAAGTTCAACTGCTAAATTAATTTTTTTTGATCATCTTGCTTTGCTATGTAATGTTGTTGGGTCTGCTTGAAAGAGAAAGGATTTCTCAGCGTGAAACAAATTGAAGAGATGGGTAATGGAATTGCAAGCGGTGATGTTAAAACGGTTAAAACGGGCAGAGGTTTGAATCAAGAAAGAAATCTGAAAAGGGCTGGTGACACACGATGGGGTTCACACTATGGAACAATAGTGAGTGTGATTATTTTATTCAATTCAATCCTTGATGTGTTGGAAGTTATACGAAAAGATGGTCCGAGCACAGAAAAATCTTATTAATGCCATGACTCTTGTGGAGACATCAAAGGCACGGTTGCAAGAAGTGAGTGAATGGGTGGGATATTTTGGTTGAAAAAACATGTGAATTTTGTACTAAACATGACATTGATGTTCTGGATATGTGAAGTGTGCTTGCGGTTCATGGGAGAGAAAAACGTAGATTTGGAAAAATCACACATCTTCACCACATTAAGGTTGAAATTTTTTATGCGGTGATCAATACTCAACTTCAAGAATTGAATGATTGTTTTAACAATGTTAATACGAAGTTGCTCTCATGTACGGCGTGTCTTGATCCTCCTCATTCATTCTCTGCATTTAACAATGCTAAATTGTTAGAATTTGCTGCCTTTTCCCCATCAAGAGTCAATGCCAAAGATCTTGTTATGCTAGAAAATCAACATAAAAATTATATTGACGAAGCAAGGGCAAATCCCGAATTTGAAGAATTGCAAGGTATTAGTGGGCTTGGTTGAAACAGGAAAATATGATGTTTCCATTTGTTTATTTGCTTGTGAAATTGGTGTTAATTTTGCCGATTGCAACTGCAATTGTTGAAAGAGCATTTTCGGCGATGGACATCATAAAAACTTCACTTCATAATCGCGTGGGGGACAAGTGGATGAATGACTGTATGGTTACTTACATTGAGAAAGATGTATTCAATACCATTGAAAATGAAACAATTTCAAGAAATGAAAATTCGAAGAATGATTTTGTAATGACTTATGCAATTTTGATGGATATTTTCATGTGTGATTTATATATATATATATATGTGTGTGTGTGTGTGTGTGTGTGTTTTAATATAATTTTTTTATTCTTATAATCAAAAAAAAATTAAGTTGAAATATTGACCACCCTTGATTAAATTCCTGCATCCGTCATTGCATGCAACCAAACAGGTAAACAAACAGGGTAATGTGTTGACACAAAATGAATACTTAGTCATCAATATATTTTCCATGATGCTACTCCTACCTTCTACAACCCTCTTTTCCAGGCTTGAAAATAAAAATAACCCCAAAAACTTGAGGCAAAGAACTGAAGTGGAGACCCTACTACGCACCAAATCTATGGCAAGGATTTCCACTATCTAATGTCCTAACTCCTAAGATGAAAATCTAACACGCAAGTTTCCCTGAAAGTAGTTGAAAGAGAGCTACCTCTGCAAAACTCAAGATCCTTGTTCCCCGTCACACAAAAGCAGGAAAAAAAACAGAAGAATAGAAAGCTGTATCTTGTTGCAAAAGGAAATGACTAAGTGAGACAAGGAACTACCTTTTCCAAGCCAGAGTCAGTTAGGTGTATAGACATGCTAAATATATAAGCTATTGAAGATCGGTGCATTCCTTCATCTCCAACACCAGCAGATATAGAAGTTGCCCACCCTTTAGCTTTAAGAAAGAAATGCAAGCTTCCTTTGCCCTCTGAGACAATATTTTGGGATTAGATATTGAAGCTCTGCTATAAATGTGATTGTTAACGTGAAATAAACACAAATTTATGTAAGAGGTTACAAATGTTCAAGCCACCAAAAAATCCTAAAAAAGACACAAGATGGAGGAGTCTAAATCATTAAGAAAGATAAATAAAACTTGCAAGTAATACAATAAGAGATTTAGTGATGCATCATACAAGACGGAATTATTATATCCCCTGCCATCATTTCTCACCAAATACAGGATTTTTTTTTGTTTTATTTTTACCGACTACTGATAACTGGAAACATCCTAATCATTATGATGGTCTCTCCACGACCCAGGCCAAATTAGCTTACTGGCCTAATAACTGATTTCATCACCATCAAAATGTGTTAAGCCAATTATCCTGACGTTCTCATCAGGCACCCACACGATGTATCTGGACATGTAATGTGTGTTTGAAGTCATCCTGCTCAGGAAAAATTTACAGATAAAGAAACAGATAATACAGAAAGGACAAGAAGTCTACCCTATAATGTAAAAGCTGAAGACACAAAAACAAACCACTACAATAAAGTGCAGCTTCAAATCATTACATAAATCTGAATCCAGGATGCTACAAATAGCTCCCATAGTAATACCCTCAGCAAAAAGCAAGACAGACCAAATATATAAATAAGAAATACTGTCCCAATCCCATGTTAACTGACAGTTTCCTTTTAGGTGTCTTAACCTTAGTTTAGTTTAAGACATGCCAAAAATATATTTTTCCATCATGAGGTACAAATAGTTTGCACATTTAATTACTACTGAACAAACTTACAGGAACTTTTCTAAGGCAATTTATAGGTAGTTATGGAAGAATCTATTTTACCAATCAAATTAACAAAATTTTGTATGCACAATAAAATAATAAGTCAACATAAAAACTTAAAAATAGTATCCTTAAATTGACAATTAAGATTTAAACAGGAAATAGGCCATAATTTGATTCAAATTGGTCCTGTAAGGGAACAGGAATGTCCATCTTTTACCTTGAATAGGCATAGGTACGTAAAGCGAGCTACTAGCATAAAAAAAGGGCATCAAACATCACAAACCTTCACATCATCCACCCACCCCATAAAATATTAAGAGCAAACAAAAGGACAAAAAATAAGTGCTTCATAAAATAAAATAAGTTAATGAAGTCTAGCATTATATTACCATGCCCAATGAGATGAGCTAGATAATCTTCTGATTTCTTCATATAGTATTTCTGAAGGCAGGGCAATGTCCATGACAAATCGAGCATATGAACATCTTTAACTGCTTCTAACCGGTAAAGTTTACCAGCTTTCCAAATGGGAACTCCCAAACTAGCCTCTTGCTTTAATGCCGGTCCTTTCTTCACTTTACTAAATAATTCAAGAACCCAACTTTCGAGTACATCTAGCGTTTCTGCAGTATTTAAAAGTATCATTAACATAACAATTTTGAATACCTTATGTTCTCTAAAATATCTAACACCACTTACTAGTCATTAGAACCTAGAAAAAAATTACAATAATGCACACTAATATTAATTTCAAAGACATTTCTGACGTCTATTATAAGTTTATAGCAATACAAACATAGTAATTGTCAACCTCATAAGAGTAATTGTCAACTATTGTATGTAATGGTTTTCAATAGTAATATTAAGTAGTGTAACGTAAGGAACTTGTGGGTATTATTACATATCAATTTTATCGAGGGAGTGGAGAAAATTTAATTGCTTTCATGAAGCTGTGTAACTTTTTATTTTTCCTATTTTATCACCTAATTCCCTCTCAACATGAATATTTTTGTTATCTGCTAATTCCCCCTCATTCCTACATAATCTCTCCAAAAGTTAAAGTTACGTAAAAAAATATCTCATACGTTTTTAATCGTAAGGTGAATTAAAAATAACATCGTATCATACAATTCAGTTACCATACAATACCTATCTTTACGATACATAACAATACATGATACCTTTTAAAGCTAGCAACTGACTTGAAAAAGTTATGTAAATCCAAATAAGTAAAAGTAAAACTTTAGAATCTTCTATTTCAAATGAAAAGATTTTTTAGCGTTAACATATTCTATATCGCTTAAAGAGTCTTTACTCGCTTTTTATATACTGTCGATTTATTTTTCTCACATCACTTTCCACAAATAGAAACAAAAATCTCCACTTGTTAATTTGAATTATTCTATTTTGTTTTATAGTTTAAAGGTGAATCTAACTTTTTGTTTTCTCTTGTTGCTCTATAAAGATTACTAAAATAATTTCTAAAAAATCAATTTAGAGTATTTTGGCTATTATTTAAGTTTAAAATTATATTAACTTGACTACTTTAATACATAGTCAAGTTAATATGCTTGATTTGTCCAATAAATTGTGTTTTAAAAGTTTAAAAATACATTACCGAATTTTTTCATTTGTTTACATATCCTACGATACGATTCACGAAATGATACATGAAACACGATATGAGGTTTTCGATACACGATAAAAGTAGTATAACCTTGGGAAATGAATTTTCAATGACCTGAATGAGTAACATAAAAACTCCAGCTCTAACATCCCACCAGTGTTCTAAAAGTCGCTAGTCGGTCCCATGTCGGTTGGCTACCGACTAGCGACTAAGGGATTAATCGAGGATTAATCGGCTAGTCGGATTTTCAATTTAAAAAATATATATATATATTCTCCTTCCTCATTCATAAGTTTTGAGCAAGTAGAATAACATAAGTAACACAAATCATCAAATAAAAACATGAAACTAAGTAAAACCAAATAGTTTGATGCTCTAACAGTCAGATTTTAATTTTAATTTATAACTGAAGTCAGATTTTAATAATTTAATTTATAACTGAAGTTGTAAAAATTTAAAAATTAAAATGAAATATAACAATTAACTAAATTAATTTATCCAACCTTTTCTTTAATGCCCACTAAGAAACTAATTAAGCCTTATAAGACTTATGCCTTATAAGCCTTATATCAGTATTCACAGTTGACAAACTGCCGACAAACTAGAGATGAAGAGCAGTTGTCGAAAAAAATAGAGAAATTGAGAGAGAGACAGAGAGACGAGCCAGAGAAGAAGGCCGAAGATGATGAAGATGAAGAGCAGCAGTCGAGCATCAGTCATCGTCGGCAGTTGGTAGTCTTCGTCGTCGGCGGCGGCAGTTGTCGTCTGCTACGCAGTCATCGTCGACAGTCGGTAGCAGTCGTCATCGAAGCAGTCCAATCGGTAGCAGTCGTCGGCAGCAACAGTCGAAGGAGAAGCAGCCGCAGTAGCAGTCGGCGCTAGAAGAATAAGCAGCAGCAGTTGTCGCCTAGTCGGTCGAACACATTTTTTTTTTCGAATAAGAAACAGCAGCAGTCGGCAGAGGTAGGATTTAAATTTTAAAGTTATAAACACAATCCATAAATTACATTATGGCCCCAAACATTTCACATGTTATGTTTTTTACCCTGATATGTTCCGATTTGCCCCGATTTTACCGATTAGTCGCCGACTTGAGTTCGACTAAGTCGGCCAACGACTAAATCAAAGGACTAGGGTCTGGTCGACTCGGCGAGTCTCCAACTCCGACCTAGTCGCCGACTAGTCGGCTGACTAGGCCGACTTTTAGAACACTGCATCCCACCAATTCAAATGCATACCAAACTTGTTCCTAATAACCTTATGCCAAATGGAATGAGATTTCAAAGGAAATCTCCAAAATCATTTACAACTAGAGCAACATTCTTAAGAACCAAATTACCCAACCCCCCCTTCTGCTTAAAAAGACACTGTTTTCCACCCAACCAAATGATCCTTCCTCTCATCACTAGCTCCCAACCAAAGAAAGTCCCACATTAACTTCTCTAACGAGACAGCTACACTAATTGGGATCCTAAACAAAGAAAGATAATAAAGGGAAATACTAGACAAACAAGCATTAGTCAAAATAATTCTACCCCCTAAAGAAAAATTATGCACTTTTCCACCTATCTAAACGTCATATTTGTTAAGGCGCAAAGTCGAGGCGAGTTGGACCGCTTAAGCGACTAGTCCACCAAATTATTTACAATGTGCATTTTATACCTCAAATATATCTATATATACACACACACATACACTATTTCAATTTACAGGTATACAAAACATAAAAGAAAATTAATCACAAGTATGTTATATATACCAGTATATACAGTTAATACTATATTACAATTCATAGACTCAAACATTTACTAAAACAAAAATACCAAGTAGATCAATAGGCTAATTTAACTTTAATAGTAAAATAAAAAATTAAATAACTTATAAAAATATTAAAATTAAAAAGTTAAAATTATATTAATTATATTAAATAAATTTAATTTTCATGAACAATAAATAAAATATTTATAATATAAGTAAGAAATAAATATTATATTATACTAACATAGTAAAGTATAATACATGACAAGAAAATATAATACTAGTTTACTGTGCTGCATATATACTATTAATATTTATTTATCATGTATATAATATAATATTAGTATAAACTATGTGATATAGTTTACCGTATACATAATATATAATATTTGCTACATTTAGTGGTATACAGGACAGCTGTGCTAGTTTGTTTGGTTGAGTGCTGAGTTTACTGAGTGCCACACCTCATTTTTACATGAATAGAGTAACATGGGCCACATGTCTTCTTTTAACTACTGGGTCCTGGAAGTGGGTAACAAAAATGCCCAAAGAATAAGCTAATAAACCCATTCAGTTCTGTCTATCTCACTCTTAAACTAGCAGCAATGCAGTGAATCGACGAAGAATCGAAATCCAGCAATCGCAGCTCTCTCTTGGTTTCATTCGAAGCTCATTATAGCAAACATATCGTTGTCTCTCTCTTAGGGTTCAAAATCCATTCAGTGCAGAGCCTAAAGTGTATGCCTTCCTTGGTAGAAGTCCAAGCCGTCGCCTAGGCGACAACTACCTAACCAAAGTGCTCGCCTTTGTAGCATCCACCAAGTTGTGGCGACACCTTGCAACTTCCGAGCCCTTTGGATGTCTAAGCATAGCCTTGTCGTCGACTAGGCGATAACTTGACAAGCATGCTAAACGTTGAGACACTCAATAACAGAGTCCCAAAAGGAGACTGACATTCCCACCAAGAGGAACCCCAAGATAAGTAAGCGGGAAGCTCTTAATAGGCTAAAAGCTCCTGTATAGTTATATTAATCCATGATAAACTGCACTTGGACAAATTAATCTTCATACCAAAATAAGCCTCAAAAACTTGAAGAATTGTAAACATATTTTTAAATCCTTGGATACCCTCTGAAAGAAAAAGAATAATAACATCAACAAATTGAAGGTAAGACAACCCCCACCTCCTCGCACCCCACTGCACAACCCGCAAGAAAACCACACTCCTCTCCCCGACTATTCATCCTGCCCAAAACATCAACTACTAAAATAAATAAGAGAGGAGACAAAAGATCACCCTACCTCAAACCTTGTGAAGCCTTAAAACAAGATTTGGGCTCCCCATTCACAATCATAAGAAAATGAGAAGAGACAAAAATCCCTTTCATCCAAGAATGCCACCCAACTCCAAACCCTTTCCTTTCCAAAACCTTATTCATGAAACCCCAACTAAGCTTTCTCAAAATCTAACTAAAGTACAAGACCCTTTCTCCCTCTCCTATGAACATCCTCCACAATTAGCGACTAATGTTGCATCAATAATTTGCCTACCACCCACCAAGACATTCTAAGAATCTGAAAGTGTCCCTAACAACATTACCCAATCTCTTAAAAAGAACTTTAGTAAGAATTTCATACACACTCGTCTAACGACTAATGGGCCTAAAATCTGTCACATTTACAGAACGATCCTTCTTTGGAACTAGGGTAATCAATGTAGAATTAATGTTTTTTCCGATAACACTAGTCGCAAAGAACGTCTGAAAAACTCTAATTTCCTACTCCGTAAATGGCCTTTTCAGCCAAGAACTTTTCTCTATCACAATAGGACTCCAAACTAAACCCTCTAGACACTATCACCAAGACACAAACCACAACTAATACAATGGTAAGACCTATAAGCCTGGGCTTCTTCCGGTCAAGTTTTTTTATTAGTAGAGATAATCAACCAGGCCTTGTTGTGAAAGAAAAAAATCGCCCCGCCACAGCAGAAGCATTGTTATTTAAGGCGCGAGGCGCGCTAAGGCGTAAAGGTCTCCTTGGGGCCTAGGCACGAGGCGAGGCGTGTGCCTCATCAAAGTGAGGCACACATATTTTAAAAATAATTAAATATATATATATATACATTGAATCATTTATGTATCAAATTTATCAACCATTAAATAATTTTACAAACTTCTAAGCACGTTCAAAAAGTTTCTATAACAAGTTCAAGAATATACTATAGTTGATACACTAATACAATCATATCATAATTACATTATGCATAAGTACATAGTTATATATATATATAAGTAGTAAACACTAAACAACAATATGAATGCATGTTCAAATATATAAAAAAATACCTATAAGTTATATACACATATTTAATTATTTAATTACTAAACATCAGAATAGTAGTGTAATAAAGTACCCACAGTTTCTCAAAAAAATTAGGTAGCATAACCCTTTAGTATTTGCAAAATTCTTTTTTTTTGGGCAAGAGGAAAAAATATAATAAAAAAAGGAGAAGGGAGAGACTTGGAGGAGGAGACTGCAATTGATGGTCTGGATTGAATAGGGAATAACAAATTGTGCGCCTCATTGCAGGAGTCTTGCCTCGAGCGGAAGAGAGACGCCCAACGTGGACTGAGATGGGCCTCACGCCTAGGGGCACATTTAACAACGCTGACCAGGCGGGTTTCTTCCCCCAATTAATCCTAGCTTTCTGCCTCTAACTAATTTCCTCGCGCAAAATCACATCCTCGAACTCAATACGCAATTGAGCTCAATTACCAATCAAATCCTCAAAAAGAACATTACTCTCCTCAATTATATCAATCTCCTCTATCTCTTTTAGAATTGTTTTTTTCCTGACTCTCACATCGCCAAACACTTCCTTATTCCACTCTTAATTTACACGTGACATACCCTAACTTTTCCATGAAAACAAAAACTCTCCAACCTACACGGCTACACTGCTTAATCAACGTGCCAAAATTGGGATGAGAAATCCACATTCTCAAAATGAAAAGGAGTGGGGCCTCAGTTGAAGTGAATAAATTCTAAGCACCTTAAAATGATCAGAAACTATTCACAGGACGGACCTCTTGAGTTGGTGTTGCCCCAACTCAGGAAAAGTATCCTCCCAATCATTACTAAAAAAAATCGATAAATTCATGTAGCCTTCGTACGCTCAACAAAAATCGACCAAGTGAATTGAGCATTAGAAAGAGAACTATCTCTCAAATCGCACTAATAAAATATTATCAAACCACCTCAATACTCTCAGTAATTCTTGATCCACCAAACTTCTCAGAAGAAACCCTAATAACATTAAAATCCCCACCAATACACCAACGAAAAGAACAAAGACAATAAAAACCATAGAGCTCCTCCCGAAAAGCTCATCTATCTCTAGGCTGATTAGGCCCATAGATAAAAAGAAAACCACCAAGTCTCATGCCCTCTAATCTCTAAATGAACAGATACCGAATAAGTACCCAAAACAAACAAGACATGTTGCACATTTGAGTATCCCAAAAGACAATTATACCTCTAGAAGCTCAACAAGACGAAAGAAAGACCAAATCTTTATACCTAGAATCCCAAATATTCCTAATCATCATTCTCATAACCGTCTCCAATTTGGACTCTTGAAGAAAAACTATATCAAGGGCAGCCTTAAAAATCAGCTCCCTAATCTACCTGCACTTATCTCACCTTCCAACTAACAATCTTCATAAGGAATATTTTGTAAGACCCCCTCTCTTCCCCGAAACCTCCCTATACTTCATTAACGAATGAAGTCGATGCAACTCTTTACTTTACCTTCTTTTCTTTTTAGAACCACCCTCAATAGAAATAGACTTGACCAGCACCCTAACACCGTTGGACTAACCAACCTAATCCCTATTTTATCCAACATCCCTTGAGGGTCTCTATCATCATCCCTTCATAACAGATTTAAGACTAGGAAATCTCCCTTATCCCCTACTTCCATTTTGGTAATTCAAACAAGTCTACCCCGACTACTACCAACAAACTCTCACAATAACCAACTCGACATTGTAAACCAAGAACAAGAAGATCGTCGAAGTCATCGGAAGCTGCATCCAAATCCCAATCTGCATCATCATCTGCAACATTGCTAGACTCCTCCATGAAACTACCATTGGAGTCCAAGTTCCAATATTTCGAGATTTTGGATCAAAGAGAGCTACTAGATTTATGAATAACAGAAGCTGCTTATTTTTATTCATCAATACTTCCGGCCACCACTGCCTTACTTTTTAACTTCAAATCATTATCCTCCACTATAGAGACCTGTCGAACCCCTATGTCCGCTTCTACTTTCTTACCCAAAGTAGGCTAATTTTGAACAAGATTAGACCCGAATAATTTATTCCCTTGCTGTTTGTATTGAACATCTTTAGGCCTGTAAATAAGTATTCCCAAATTAGAAGAATTTTTGTCCCGGATTAGAAAAAACTCTCAACCAATTTGCAAGAAAAGAAAATCTTCCAAATACTGAACCCCTACTATTAGTAGCTCCTTTGTCGAACTCCTTTAAAATATGACACCGCTTTTCCCTCTTCCCTCTTCCCTCTTCCCAACCTCTATTTGTTGATGAAAATGACCTCTACCATCCTCACTAGAAGCACCAAATCTTGCTCTTTTAAAGTTCTCATGCATAAACATCCTGCAATCATGAAGACATATTAGGATTCGTCGAAGGCCGCCCAAAGTCTGCCCGAGGATGACCCATCACAGGAAATATCACCTCAAAAATACAAATTTTAAAACACCTCTCCATTAGAAATAGAAATCGAGCGAGGAAGCGCTACACCTTCTTGAGCTAGAATACGCACTGTCCAATCCACTAAAGTGAAAACAACATCCATGTCCAGAAAACCACCACATAAATCTTCGTTATCTCTAAACACAAAAAAGCCCAAAAAATGAAGGGGCAACCCCGTAACTGATGGCCATTTTCCTTGCCCTCGATTCTGTAAATCAGAGCAACACACATTTTCGTCCCAAAAATCTAAACGGAGAAAAACCCCTTGCTTACTTCTTCGTCCATGCATCAAAACGTCTTACACTCGGACGACAAGCAAAACAAAACACGGTTAGTTGGAAGTGGAAGAACTCGAACAGAGGTCTCAACATTCCAAACTCGTTGAGCCATGTCTCGATGGTAGCAAGAGAGCCTGCATTGCCTAGAAAGCAGCATACTAAATAAGAAACGCAATCTTGAATAACTATTCAAAAACCTTAACCTCACTTAGGGGTGAGCAATTCGGTTATATCCGAACCGAATAGCTTATTCGGATATAATTGAATATCAAAATATTCTAAATTTCACTACTCGAATAACTAACCGAATTTACAAATAACCGAATTACCAAAAACCGAATAACAGAATTTACAATTCAGTTATTTTGGTTATTAATAACCGAAATTAAGTTCCATTTTAAGCTTCCTAACAGAGTAACAGAGATGAGAATTAAGATTTGGGAGGGGGTAAAGACTCATCTTCCAGAGCACATAAATCATCAACACAAATTTGATTAAAGAACAAGATAAACAATATACACATAAACCAAATCTGAAGCATTTCATCTTCCAGAATCCAGAGCATCACCAGAACATAACATCAAGATCCAAACCCCCAGACCATGAACCCAACATCAGATCCCCCACAACATCAGACCATGAACCCACATCAGACCATGAACATAACATCAGATTATAACTCCCAATTCAAGCATACACAAGGACATTACCTCTACTAATCTCACAGTAGGCCCTATGATCTATAAACCCTCGGATTTGGTATAAAATAGGAGGAAGAAGAAAGGGGAGAGTGAGTGGGCCGGAAGAAATGGAGGAGTCAGAGATGGAAGATGGAGGAAGACAACAAATTGATTAGACCCATCGAAATAGAACTTCGATTTAAATCAATTTGAAACTCCAGCTCTACAAAATCACACCACAGATCGACACGAGCACAAACTGGAATAGCACCAAACCAGATCCAAACCAACTCAAATCACAATCGTTCCAAAAACTCCACTACCTCGATTTGGGAATTTGGGATTTGGGTTATGGCTGGGTAGTTGGCAGAGGCTAGAGAGTGAAAGTGAGAGAGAGAGGCGAGAGCAGAGTGGTAACCAGTAAGGCTCAAGAGTTAAGTCTTTACTTTTTTTAAAATGTCTATTTGGTTATTCGGGTAACCGAATATCAAAATTTTAGTAACCGTATCCAAACCCGAAAACCAGATAATAAAACGGTTATAACCGAATTGCAGAAAATAACCAAATAACCCAAAAAATTCGGTTAAAAAAATTCAGATATGTTCGGTTATTCGGTTTTATCCATTTTTGCTCGGTGCTAACCTCACTTTCACCATCCAAATGGAACATCCATATAGAAGCTGCCTGTCGATAGTTTAACACCATGAAAACTTATAAAAACATAAAACAGCCCCCAACCACTGAAATGAGAAAAACAGAAAAGAAGTGTTTACGTAGAAAAAAAAACACGGCTCCAACGAGATTTTATGGCAACGACCATACCACCAGATTCACCTCCCTATGCTAAGTGACCCCACGTATACAGATTATCAAACCACTAAAAGATTAAGAGTAGATATAGCTTTCTATTTTCCGGCCAAAAAATCCGGTGAACAGTTTTTCTGGTGCTGCCCCTGCCAGATTTTCCCCTTTCCCCAATCACCCCCGTGGAATCCATATGTTACTATCTGCAGTATTGGTGGATATAAATACCCCTCTAGCAGCTTCTACAATATCCTGGGGATCAAATATAGCAGCACTAGGCTAGACCCAATTGTTATCCGATATAGCATCTTTTCACTTTAAATAATTCATACAGGCTAGCGTATCTCAAAATTCTATTACCATAATTCAACAATAACATTTCATAAGGATGCCAGTTATCATGCCAAAGAAAAGTATCACATCTACTGACAGGACAATACTCTTTTATTGTAATTGAGGTATTGCTTAGCCACAAATAGAGACGAAACCAGAAATTTTTTCCAAGGAGGAATGGACATACTACTGTAAGGTCATGAATAATTTAGTGGAATAAAGGGGCACCGCCATTGATCAAAATTTTGTGGACAATTATATACTTCTTGATTGAAATGAGATTTCTTTATATTGCAATATATACGCAAAGTAGAGCAAAGAGAGATCATAAAATTTGATATTAGATTTCAAATTGATTTTTTTTAAAAAATAATTAAAACAACTCATATTTGGAGTAGAGATTTTTTTTTTTAATAGTATGTGTATATATATATATACTTAATATTTTTTTAAAGATCTTCGGGGCCTGAAGTAAAAATATCAAAAATTGATACATAAAAAATTTCAAAATTTCCAAGGTAAACTGCGCCCCCCCCCCCCCCCAAAGCCCTAGTGTAGCTCCGACATTGGCAACAAAATTCCAAAATGACGTGATGCCTCAAAAACATACAAGGTTTACTAATTTCAATAGGAGAGAAGCGATTAAATCAAACACAAAGTCAGAATTGTTAGCAATCTAAATTGACTTCGACTCACAACAAGCACAAGCATAGAAACTAGAAGGGGTTCTTGGATGTTGTAGGACAAAAGTTGGAGAAATAATTGCAGAAAATAATTGTAAAGCAAAGAAAAAATTAACTCGGGGGAGATTCCAAACCTTGATATCCCAAAGTATATCACTATCCAAAGGTTTCTCAACCACATAAAAGAGGAAAATAACTCATAGATCAATATCAATAATCAATAATCTGTTTTAAATTCCTAATTTGGTGGGAATTACATCACTATTTAAAGAGACTCAAAATCCTAATATTACTTGGAAACTATAAACATACTAAACGACTAAAATACCCTAACAAAAAAATAATATTTCAAAATAAACATAAACATACTAAAACCCTAATAAATATATTACATTAATAGGAAACTCACCTCCCCCAATCACAACTAGCTTCATCAATTCACCGTGGTAATAATCATTGTATAATTTCAGAATGTGTTCCCGCAAATTAATTCCTTTCTCCATAGCATCACTCAGGCTCTTCTTATTCCCTTCCATCAAAGAATATTGATATTTATCAGACAACATAATCAAATAAAGCGTCAAAAGGAAACAAAGAAGAAATGAACCCACGGCCTTTTATGTAACTTTACCCCAAAAAAATTGGTTAAAAGGATGACCAGATGCTGATGTATGACACTGAAGTTGCTGAAGGCGACAAGAATCATTCTGTAAAACCTGATTATATTCTGGACCAGTTTGTTTCATGTTATTGTTATAGAAATTCAAAAATTAGAGAAGAGCCAATGACAAAAACACATTTATTTATTGAATATAGAAAATGGCCGAGATTTTCATGAACAAATAAAGTCAATAAGATAAGCTTGAAGGACCTGAATCGACAGCCAGTACCTCCCGTTCCATGGCTTCAGCTTTAACTAAAGGTGAAATAAAGAACTGAGAAAATCTAAGAAACAGAAATGAAAAACATAAGAATATTCCCAATCTGCTAATTCTGGAAAAATAATAATTATCAACCAAATGACTTCAAGAAAAAAGAAGAGAAAGCAAAAAAGCTAGACACGACTAGAACTTCATTTGTTAGAGCAAGAGAGACTTCATTTTATTGGGAACTAACATCACAGTCTGAAAACTCATTACAACATAAAAAGTAACTGAAAAAGTGTGACGTACCAATGAAGAGCTTATACGCTGCCCCAACTGCCGTAGGACAATTTTGAAAAGAATAATTACTAAATTAATTGAAAAACTGCAACTTGGGTGGAGCTTTGCACTCCACTATCGCTAGGATCCTCAACCACAAAAGACTAAATTGATCGCAATAAATAATCATGTCACCAATAATAATTACGTCCATATTTGTAGACAACAAAACTCTAATTTGGACTTGGGGCGCAAAAACGAACTAAAGACTAAAATACCAAAATGAAAACACACTAATAATTTAAATAAAAGTCTGTAATACTATAATAACATAAGTAATAAATCATCCACATCGATAATGCCTTAGGGATATATCACTCATTTCTCCCCGGCCAAAAAGAATTCGCCTCTTGCAATAAAAAATCATGTCACCAATAATAATTACGTCCATATTTGTAGAGAACAAAACTCTAATTTGGACTTGGGGCCCAAAAACGAACTAAAGACTAAAATACCAAAATGAAAACATACTAATAATTTAAATAAAAGTCTGTAATACTATAATAACATGAGTAATAAATCATCCACATCGATAATGCCTTAGGGATATATCACTCATTTATCCCCGGCCAAAAAGAATTCGCCTCTTGCATAGTGGAAATCCTCATAGCACTTTATAAGGACCGGATCAAGACGATGGAACTTCTCAACACTAATCCCAATACAAATCACTAGTAGTTTTGCCACACCACTTGATCAAAAACTGTTGATATCACCTTGGTCAATCGACACAACCCGCTCATACAAGACATCCCCAATAACTTTTCTTGTCTGGTGTGAAAAAACAAGAGGTACACATGGAACAAGTAATGAACAAACATATACGGGCTGAATAGGGTAAGTAGATAATTGCGAGGAAGGTAAAGAAGTAGAAGAGAGGGTGAAATCATCAGAAGGCATGCGATAAGGAATGAGGTCTTCCACATTGCATACAATACGAAGATCCAACTCATATGCATCAACACTAACCTTTTTTCAAACTCAAAATGGACACATCCTCTTTATATGCACCCTCTTCCATGTGTCAAGACTCAAGACTAGTACCGACAATTTTGCCCAACCAGATCCCAATGGGACCCAATTTTTAAACTCTATAGGGTTAGGGTTAGGGTTAGGGTTAGGGTAGGGTAGGGTATGGGATATAATGATGGGGACGACAAGTCGAAAGCCATAAAGAAATTTCTATTTATTTTTTGTTATGTTTAGTTTGAAGAAAATTGATGCAATTAGCTATTTACTTAATTAGTGGGCATTTCGAACATTTAATAGTGATAGGATTTTAATTTTAGTAAGGGTATTTTAGTCATTTAATTCTTTTTACTGTTTTCCAAGTAAAATTAGGGTTTGAGTCTCTACGATGTTCTAAAAATCATTAGGCGAGCCTAAGCGACGAAACATGTTTATCTAATAGACAAATACATAAAGTAAATAATGTAATGTAATTTTTTAAAAATTACATTTAACATTACTAAAACAACAATCTTTTAGAGCTTAACAATTTCATTTTTAAATATTGTAGATCTTCAAAGTAGAGGTCTGATTATACCTAGTCGGGGGCCTAGGCGCCCAAGCCAAATCAAGACGATAGAAGACCACTTAGAGCCTAGACGAGGATTAATCGGACCCAAGTCTATAAATACTTATGTAATCCCTTGGGGTAGTGAAGTGCAGTCTGTTCCTTCTTTCAACTATCTTTGTTCCAAATCTTGTCCTACGTCAAGTGGATTTCAAATCTTGTCCTACATCATAATGAGTCTAGCAACTGCATCCATATTTATAGAAAACAAATCCCTAATTTGGAACTAGGGACTAGGAAAAGAACTAGAGACTAAAATACCCAAATAAAAAATATTAATTACTAATACTTCAAATAAAAGTGTGGAATAATAAAATAACATAATAATTAATCATCAATGTCGATGACAACTTAGGGTTCGATCCCTATCACTACCATCTAGAGATCAAGGAATTTGATGAATTCTAAAAGAAGCAAACGCAATAAATTAGTTCATTGTAGCTAGCCGAAGATGTTTGGAGCCTTGGATGAAGAAGCACAAGGAACAACTGGGCTTTTACAATTGTATCATGCAGTGGTCCCTAAAAGCACTGAGCTAGCTTGTCTCCACATACTTCGTAAAATAAAACATCAAATGTAACATTACAACCCCATTTGCATCCCATTTTTTTTATAAATATGTTAGGTAAAAAAAATAATAGCTAGATCACATACAAAACCAGAAAGTGGTCCTAATATGCTTATAACCAAGAAGCGGTTAATCTAAGTCAACTATTGAGTTTATCAAGTATGTTATAGAATTGATCATGAATAGCAATACAAGAAAGAGATGACGTTGAATGTGATAGTTACAAGCATACTTCAAATGTGTTACAAAGATGAAGTTGAATGCGATAGTTATAAGCATGCTTCAAATGTGTTACATTTACGAAGGTACCTGGACAAGGACTAAATTTACCAAAACCAAATGCCTGAAAATATTTGTTATTTTACCTTCTCAAGGCACCCTCAAGGAACTCCCGTTTAACTTCAAAATGGTAGCAGGTATGCTCCACCTCTGTATATGCATTTGATGAGCCCCCGTGCTTAGACAAGTAACTATCATACTAGCAAAGGGAAGAGTCAAGCTGGGAGGTCACTAATTTGCCACTTTTTTGTTAGATACTTAGATAAAATTAAAACAAAAATTGTTGATAGAAAAGAAAGGATATAAAAAAAGGCGAACAAGAAGTCCACCCTCAGCAAACTAAAAAAACAAGATTAGAGCATTTAAAAAATCGCAGCCCTCCAATCTTTAAACAAATCAGAAAGGGAGAATACCTCAAAAGGGCCCATAGGAGAAGGCCAAAGAGATGCAAGAAAAATAATCCTATCACTCAACAGATTAGTAGCCTCTAAACAGTCTACCATTATACTCATTCCAAATTTCCCATAAAATAGAAACAAAAAACACATTTTCATAAAATTTTGTCATCCCTTTTGTTTCCAAATCCTCGAAAATGAATTAACAACATATATTCCACTGAAGCAGATCACTAATTTGCGAATTAGAATTGATTTTTATTAAATTCATTGATATCCGATACTAAGAGTTTTATACTAGAGATGGGTAAAACTACTTTAGCAAAAGCTTGTTAAGCTACGGAAACAGTAATAACTTATGCTTAAATTTCATTGGCCTTAGGATATTCAAATATTAACTTAAATGTCATAAATATCTCCCAGATGCTTTTATAAGTTCTAAATAAAAAATTCAAGGAAAAACAATTAAACAACATACCTCATTTTCATCTGGAAAATCACTACTCCCCATGAAAAGCATGTGCTCTGCAAGAAGCAGTGCACCGTGAGTAGTGTGTTTAGGTATCCAAATTGTATGAGTATTTATATATATATATATATGGAGAGAGAGAGAGTCTGAGGAGTATAACCGAGAAAATGGGTAAGACCCTGTGCCTCCAAAGGATCAGTGAAGCTGCCAATTCCAACACACATTGCAGCTGCCGCCTGTTTACCAACAGGTGAGAGGACTTCATCAGTATAAAAGATAAATTATTCAACCTTAACTCCATCTCTGATGCATTTTCGTATTCAATTTATATGCAAATGAAAAATCAACAAAATGATCTCTTTCTCCCCGTTAAAAAAGCTATAGTTACAGTTATATATTTATACGGCAAGTATGAAGTAACACTGGCCTTCTTAGTCTGGGATGCGCATCGTTTCCCGTTCACTTTCACTTGATTGCCATCATCTTCGCTTTCTTCTTCATCATCTTCGTCTCCGTCTTCTTCACTATCTTCATCGTCTTCTTCTTCTTCTTCTTCATCTTCTTCGTCTTCTTCGTCTTCTTCATCTTCTTCATCTTCTCTAGCTCCGGCGATTTTCAAATGTGGTTCATCCGAGTAAATATCTGGATCGTGGACGAGGAGGGCACAGAGGCCGTTTTGAAATCGAATATATCTGTATAATCGCCTATCAGTTGGTGATTTTATCACTATGTCGTCCGATGAGAAAGTGCAACCGCCGACTGCCATTTCTATAATATTACAAACGAGAAAGATGCCAAAACAGCAAGTCTAGAGGTTGATTAGCAGTCCTCCCCCTGTCAACACCTTCCCTTCGTTAATTTGGAATCGGAACTAGGGTTTTTTTTTTTAAATAATAATTTAGTCACTACAATATTTTTTAAAATCTCCCAAATTTTATTTTATTTATTTTAATTAAGCCTAAAATTTAACTACATTTAAAACACATTTTAATATGTGAGAATTTAACTACATTTAAAATATTTTTTAATATGCAAAGAAAGAAGGAGAAAAGAAAGGTGGAAAAATATAAGATCCCAACTTTTAATAATTAAAACTTGATTTTTTTTTATAAATATAATTGTTAAAGTGATAAAAATAAAATAAAATTAAGAATGATATGTGATGTCCAATTTAAATAATGACAAATACGCGCAAGTATACACGGTCAATCAAGTAATAACTAGATAAAAAGAGTATCCAACCTACAGGGAACAATTACTCTAATTACCAAGTTTTTACCAATTTAAATTCACTTAAATAGTTATTTCAGTTGATTTGTGAAATTGTTTAAAACAAAAAAAATAAACTAATTAACTAACAAAGATTGATCACCGGATGAAAAAAATATAGGATTACAATTCCCCCAATTGCTTTGCAATAATCGCCTTACCATATTTTCACTTATTTAATCCAACGAGTTACTAACCATTGTCTATCAATTTATTAACATATATCAATTATTAATAAAAATACTTATTTCAGTTATTTTGTTATTTTCATGCAATATACTTAAAATAAATTCATTAAACACTAACTCCTAAGAAAATTAAGAAAATTACGCATGACATACAAGTACTTTCGTCTCATACACTGTAATATTATCCTTAAGAAGAATCAACAAATTAATACATTATTATATTTAGATCTAATCTAAGATTTCATATTCCAATTCCATCAAATATATCAGATTAACTGTTAGCTAGACAAATAATAGATTAAGCAAAAAATATAATAATCAACTCAATAGGATCAATAAGTGAAAATAATGATAATTGAATTATTGAATTGTAAAAGGTTCCATTGTACCCCTAATTGGGGAATTAGTTCATCATCATAATAGAAATAAGAAGATCAACATTAAATAGCATCATAAGTACAGATAATGAAATTAAGAGAAGAAGAAAAACTTTGTCGAGGAATCTCCAATCTCTAAGCTTCAATCTCCGTCTTGTGTGTTATCCAATGATATCTCATAGTCTCCGTAGAAGTGACTCTCAATGAATTACACCCAAAAGTCTTTTAAATCCAAGTTATAATCAAGTATTTATTGTTCTAATAGAAACCCTAGCAAGTTAGGCACCTACTAACAATCTTATTATAGCTCAAATTGGACAACATAACACCCAGATCAGATCTCCCTCCGATGTTCGGCACGCCCAGCGCTGCTCCTAAGCCATTTTGGGCGCACCCCGCGCTATAGGTACAGAAAATCTGATGGTCTGGCACGCGGGTCAATTTTCTATTGTAACGTCATTTGGTAAAACATGCATAACTTTTGATACGAGAGGAGTTACGGGGCCTGCCACCTATCAAATCGAAAATATCGACGAGGTCTACAACTTTTATTATTTAAGAATTCAGAGACACTGGTTGGATCAAGGTCGAAATCGGTCTTTAAGTGACTGTTATGTAAATTGCAAACATGACAACTTTGAGCTTTGATCTCTGTTGATGTAAAGGTCACAACTCTCGCATTCGAACTCAGATTGGGATGATTCAAGATGTTCCGGAAAGCTAAAAAATAGATCTACAATAAAAACCAAGTTTGAAACCAAGAACATGCATCCAACTTTGCATTAAAAGTCCTTCAACCTTCCCTTATTGCATTTGCTTGAATATTGTACTCCAGAAGATGTCCAGATTGATTTTCTTGCTTTTTCATGCCAATGTCGTCTCAAAGACTACAAAATAACATCAAATGTATGAAATGCACACATAACACTTAAAAATCAACCAAAAGATTAAGTTCAAACGCACCCGATTCTTAGGTATAAAACACATTCATTAATATATGCAAATTATAAGAACAAAAGTGTGACGTTGTTGCCTGATTTCACAATCAATAAATATACGCAATTATACATGGTCAACAAGTAATACAATGATAAAAAAAGTATATTTCCCACGAGAAAATATGCTAATATTTATCAATCACTAATTTCAATTCAATTAATCCTATTTTAAACTAAGAAATATTGATTGTAATATGAAAATCTAAATTAACAAAATTAATAACTAAGATTTAATATGTAACATGTTAAGATTACAACTTCCCTTGGTATATATTTCATTTAAATCAACTTACTTCCCATTTAATTCAGTTAATTAATATGAATAATTATCCAATAATGCTTATTAATACTCGCACACTTCTTTCGAAAGACACATGAACAAATCCCCCTAAATTCGTTCTCTACGAATCAAAATTATGAGGAACACGCTAGTTAATCAACTCACTATATTCCTATATGAATCAAGTTAATTAGGGTTTTAAGCACAAACTCTTCCGATGCATACAAAAGACACCTAAGTATATTCCTATCATACATGCTAATCATTTTAACCCTGTTCATATTATATGAACATATTTTATTATATTCAAATCTCAACCTAAACTCCATTTTTCAATTTTATATAGATTATCATAGTAGTTGTTGGTCAAACAATTAATCAATAAATGCAAGATATAATAAATAATTCAATAAAAAATAACTTTAATTCAATGAAAATGTTTAATTTAAACTACATACCAAGTTCCATTGCAATCTTAATTAAAATTTAGTTCATGATAATAAGAGAAAACATCATCCAGATAAATAATCCAAACATCCCAAACAATTACAAAGAGTAAACACTAAAGATGAGAAGAGGAAACTCTAAATTTGCTCATAGACTCTCTCTTTGATCATCAACCATCTTCCTTCGTTGTTCTCTCTACAATTTTCTCGATAAAACACTTGATAATTCACTTAAGAAGTTTTCTCTTATTTGTATTGGTCCAAACCTTAATCAAGATTCCAATTTTGCTTCAAAATCAATTTCAACAACAAAAAAATCAACTGTGGTCATGCATGAGTGCCTAGGCTCTTAACCTAGTTCATTTCCAAGTGCCTAGACGCTTGAATGGGACCACAAATTTATAAAAATGCCATCCAACTTAAATTTAATGATTTTATTCTCCCAAATGTCCAATTTGACTCTCTAGCTCCATCCTACAAGAAATAAACATAAAAACAAATAAAATGTTATTAAAAACACTTAAGGATAGCAATAATTAAGCTCAGCAACACCTAATTCGTAGGTATAAAACTCACTCATCAGACGCCCCTAAACTTAATCAATTGCTTGTCCCCAAGCAATGCAATAATGCAAATACAATTTATCTATATGCCTACGAATCTAACCACGGTCAGTATGAAATCAAACAAATATGCCTCAGAGGTATCAACAATAGATTAAAACAATAAATCTAAACAACACAATTCAATAACTCATATCAATTCGAAAATCAAAGTATGTTATTATTGATGTAGTGTGTGTTTGTGTGCTTAATTACTACTCGGAACAATCGGAGTGCCGAGAGAGATCTATCTCTCCATGTATTTAATTGAATCCTAATTAATCAAAGCTACATGAGGGTAAGTTTGTTCTCACTTGCCATATGATTGAGGGCTGAATTATATTTGCATAAGATTTTGTGACTGATTGTAAAATAACAAGACATAAAAAGAGGGCCTTACCTGAAATATAATCGTCAGAGTGAGGTATCTTGCCACTGCCCTTTACTGCAGACCTTTTCCCCATAAGCTCGTATAGGCCTATTAATTCACTGGTATCAAAGGAGACATTTCTCTTCCGAAAGGCAGCAACCAGGACTCGTGCAACACGGGTGAGAGGGCTTCCCCCAGGCAACCTGTGTCGGTATAAAGGAGTACCAAGAAAGAAGACCATGTTTGAGATGCCCATGGCTATGGCGAGGGAACCAAAGGCAGATCCCCATCCGTGCTTCATTTGAATGTAGACAAGGGCAGTAAAGGCCACAATATAGCACCAACAGTGACAGAAAAGTAGAAAAAGTTAAAAAACCTGTCGAGATGGGACTTGTAATCTCTGCTTCTCTCATCAAACTGATCAGCCCCAAAAGAAGAGACGCAAGGCCTTATACCTGCGGCTCCAAAACCGGTAATGTAGAGGAATGTATAGAGGTAAAACATTTGCCATGGCTTTGCAGGTTCACAATTTCCTAAAAGCAGCGCAAACTGATCACAATGATCTTGGTTTGGCACTAAAATGTTCATCGTAGCACATAAGGTTATTCCTGTCAAACCCTTGAGAAGAGCTAATTAATTAAATACTTGGGGATTGTATTACTATAAAAATTTACGTACTACAGTAACAAACAGCCCACAGGTAAGTAATTAATTCACAACAAAAATGATTAGTCTACTCTGTACTCACCGCGCAGGATAGATAGTGGTAAAAATAGCAATAGTCCAATACCGGCCAAGATATGCGTCGGCTAAGAAACTACCAATCCTAATTTTCAATAAAATTTAATGGATTCTTGTTAAAACAAAGAAGAAAGAGTGAGATTCTTGATGAGAATTTAAAGAGATTGGAAATTTAAACACAAACATGCAAAGTACATGCAAAGCTACATAAAAAATTGTGGGGTCAGTTGACTGAAAATAAATTATTTTAAAATTTAAGTATTATATATAACACCACTAAAATTTTATAAATTTTCTATTATACGAGGTCAAATTTAAATTTTATAACTTTGTCAATCAAATTTTAACCACATGTGACTTATATATTCTCAATATATGTATATCTCTCTATAATATTTTAAAATAAATAATAATCTAATTTATATTATTTTAAAATAACTAATAAATTAATTATTTATGAATATTTATGATTAAAAAAATCTATTATGAGTCATTACTTATTATATTGTCAATGTAATATAAGAAGAGACGAAGAGATTGGTCATGAGTCTCTCTACTGGTTTAATTGCATAAGTCGTCATATAATCTGGGAAACGACCCTCTCAAAATATATATTAATATCTTGAACCTTAAATTTATTTTATAATTATTAATAATTAATATAATTATTAAAAAGGATAAAATTGGTATTAAATTTATTTAAAAAAATTAATAATAGTTTTATATTTATATTTTTTGTACAAAAAATTAATTGAATAATTAATGTTAAAATGAGACTCAATTTTACAAAAAATAATTATGTGTAAAAGACTTAATTTTACACATAAGTATTAAAAAAAATTAAAAGTTTAATATTCTAATTGAAAAAATTGAGAAAACAATCTCCAAAGTGAAAAAAAAATAAAAGTTTAATAATCACCTAATAGAAAAAATTAAGAATACAATCCCCAAAGTGAAAACAAATTAAATTTTCAAATTAAAATTGAGGTCATGTTTGTTTGCAAGAATTATAATCTTTATAATCTCAATACTATTAATCCTAGGATTAAATAGTCATAATCACATGTTTATTTTTTATGGAATTATTCATGATATAATTTAAAATAATCTCATATTATGTTTTTTTTTCAGGATTAATTAAATAATTAGATAAAAAAATATCATTCGAACTATTATATCCTTACCAATAATAATATATTTTAAACTATAATTTAAAATTATTTATACATCAAAAAATAATAAACAATTAATTATAAAATTTTAAATATTACTGAAATAAGTTACCAAGCAATAATATTTTTCAGTGAGCTGTTATCAAAAAAATAAAAAAACGTCAAGTTCAGAACTTTACTTATTTATTATACTAGTGTCTGTGTGTGTATATAATAGCATCGTGCCTTAATATGAGAAATAAGAACCGGAATTAGTTGTTTCCAGCAATAGCCACATCAGTGACAAAATAGCGTAGTTGAAATGTTATTAAATAGTACCACATATTAAGTCATTTTATAATCTCACACTAATAGTTCTAAGTCCTAATTTGAAAACAAACAAAACATTTGAGATTAATAGTCTTATTTTAAGTGTAATCATTGTAAACAAACATAACCTTAGGGTATTAATTCATATTTAGGTCTATTATAAAAGTTGCTGATATTTCCACATAGTTTTACTGACATGAATAGAATAGAGAGTGAGATTCACATTGATGTGAGAAAGATTTGTGTGAAAATATCATATTTTCATTTAAAAATTAAAATATCAATTCTCTCTAATAACTATCTAAAAAATAAATTATTAGTTATAAGATTTATTTTTTAAATTTTTTTAAAACAAATTGTGTCAAATTTAAATTTTAGAAATTATTAAATTGATTTTTAAAAAGATTTTTGAATGGAGGGAGTAGTTCTTACCAAAGATGAAGAAGGCCGCAAGCCAACCACCAGTTTTGGAGAGATCAGTGATAGGTTTGCGGTGGATATTAACGGGTGTAGCTCCCCCGGCTGTATAACCACTGCCAAAAGGCGTCCGCCTGCAGTCATCTGATTCGATGAAATAAACTCCCAATATCTTTCTCTTAAATAATGACTCTACTGAATCTGAATTATTATTGCCATTCACACTACCCATGAATCCCCTGATCGAATTCCTCAGGGAAAAGAATCTTATAATATTCATACACACACTGACACACATTGCTAGCATTTAAGTAAATTAGCATATCATTTTTTTAAACTTGAAAAGCAAACCCAATTCTAATGTGAGATAATTTACCATTGATATACGTACAATTGGGTGGATAGAGGCTAAGCGAAAGTAGTACAAGAAAAGGTTAGTAGTGCTAATAATATTGAAGGAGATGGGAGGAGGATATATATACCATGCTCAATTGGCCAAACAGATGATAATAAGCATCTTTTGAGATGCACACGTATGCGTGAGTGGGTTTCAATTGGACGCCACATCATAAATTGATTGATGACATAGACCACTGACCAAGTCAATCAGTATTTATTTATAATTAAAAATTATTATTTTAAATAAATATTTCAAATTATTAAACGTCAAAGGTAAAAAATTATGAAATGTATGATGTTTTTACACTTCGATGTTTAATAAATGTTAAAAAAAAACTTTTTTATAATTACACATAAGTATTAAACTTTTTAGCGGTACATGTCATAAGCATAAGCATAAATAAACATACGTGAAAAAAAATTAAAAATTTGATCACCTTGTTTAAAAATTTAAAGGTCCTGAAAAAAAAAAGAAAGTCAATAATTAGTTTAGGTTAATAATTTATATTTAAGCTTATTATGACAAAATGAACCGTCTCCCACTGTTTAGACATATTTCATTTTTCTCCTCAAAATATATATGAATATCATCAATTTTATCCTCAATAGTTTGGAAGGGGAAAAAATTATGTTTCTTTTTGCCAACTCAAGTCAATTATTGAGTAAAAAATATTCATTTTGAAAAAAAAATGAAATAAGACACCTTTAATGAAAGGAAGGAGTATTAATAATAGTTGGTACTAATAATAGTTGGTAATAATAATATGCAAGCATACTACGACAATCAACAATCTACTGCTACTCCATATAGGTGGAGGAAGAGGAGTTGGAGGAGTATAATTAAGGCAGACCCAACTAACACGTGATGATCCAACCAAGGATTAAAGTGCGCAATAAATAGAAGAATATGACAGACGCAGAAAGAAGAGAGCAGGCTAGCAGCCATTTAATGCAACTTTTAATTAGGTGTAGAGGACAAGCTCGTTAGAGCAGGTCTTCCTGTATTCTTACCTAATTAATATAATTAAAATATCTTACCTAATTGATAAAATTAAAAATAAAACTTTGATATTGCTCCTATAAAATTTATTAAAAATATAAAAAAGAAGCAAATTAGTATTTAATATTTCGAAATAGTATTAAGAACAATAAGTCTAGTGACGGGTCCAAATTTTATTTTATTTTTGTTTTGACTTTAAAAAAATGTATACTCCCTCCGTCCCAAATTATCTATTTTTTTAGAATTCCACACACATACCAATATATGTGATAAATATACTAAAATGCCTTTATGTATTGACTTTTTTATTTTCTGCGCATGAATCCTTATATGAAAAGATGCTTAAAAAGAGGAGAGACATGAATGAGAGTAATGACTATCATTAATTAGGGTAAAGGGGCAAACTTGAAAAACAAAGGAAAAAAATGCATTAAAATATTGAAAAAACAGATATTATGGGATAATTTTTTTTTGCTAAAACAGCAGATAATTTGGGACGGAGGGAGTAGTATTTATTTCAACTGAAATTTTTATGAAATTCAGTGATTTAAGTGTAATTTGGATACATATAAAAAATAGTGTTCCATAAACTGTACAACATTATTTTATATATGTATTCAAATTATACCTAAATCACTGAATTCTGTAAAATTTTCAGTTGGAATAAATACTATACATTTTTTGGGAGTCGAAGCAAAAAAGAGATTGAACCGGACAATAGACGGGTCGGTATAAGAATGTCCCCCTAGAAAGACTTAACCCGACACACAAATTGCAAAACTCGTCACAAAATCGAAAAAAGAAAGCGGTGTTTCCAATGTCATACAAAGTAGAAGTTGTTAGAATTTCAACCTAAATTGAAGTGGATATCATTAATTATTTGAAAAGATTCTACATATCAATGTGTTCTATTCCATGAGTAGATTAAATTAAGTACTCCTTCCGTTCCTAAAAGATTATCGTTTTAGAAGAAAAATTTTATTCTAAAATGTTTGTCGTTTACATCTTTCTACGGAAATTAATTATTTACTTTTATATATTACATCTACCTTCTCTCATTGTCCCAAGAAATTCTCTCCCTTGTATTAATATTTTTCAACTTCTCATAAAGGGGTAGTGATAAAATTTCAAACAAATTTTAATTGTTAAATAGTAGTATTAAATGACTTTTTTAATCCATGTGCAAAAATCTTAAACGACAATCTTTTAGAAACGGATAGAGTATTTGGAAACTCAAATTCATGGAGTAATGATTGAGAAATTAACTCCCAATTATTACCCTTAAAAATTAAAAATGATAATAAATAATTGTGAAAAATCAAGTCTCACATCGGTTAAGAACTAAATATTAAATGAGTTTATATATATTAAAGTTGCTCTTGATTTTATGTCCCATTGGGCACCCCACTTTTGTGAAAGAAAGATGACCTAACCAAAATTTTGTTTGAAACCACATGTGCGCCTCCACCGTCGACCGACCTAGCTCGAGGTTCGTGGATCTAGGTCCTTGTATATAATTTTTGGGACAAAATTTATTTAAATTAGTTTTATTATCTAAACTGTGTCGTTTTGAGAAATGCTATTTGCATGAACGGAACCCTAAAACTACGTCATTTTTGTATGAATGGACGCATTGCTAAAGATTAAAACTACGCCGTTTTTGTTCTGATAAGACTAAAACTACGTCGTTTAGTGATTCGAATGGACATGCATTTTTTGTTAAGCCTTAAAACTACGTCGTTTTGACTAAATAATACATTTTCAAAGGGTTATATCCCTTCTGAATCGTCACTAATCCCTTCTATAAATAGATAAGAGCGGCAACTATTTAATTCATTCAAATCATCAAAGCATTATAAGTGTTCAAGTTTTTATTATTTCATAAGCAATTCATAGTTTAAGTGAAATAGAGTCTATAACATTTCTTTTGATTCGTTGTGTATGCTATTTGGAGTGCTACTATGAGACAGATGTTATCAATTTTAAGTACCATAAGGATCGAGGACATAATTATTTTAAGAATATAGTACAAAATACTAGTCTTGACAAATTTACTTCCACTATTTTTAAGATAAGTTGATATATATATATATATATATATATATATGTGTGTGTGTGTGTGTGTATGTGTGTAAGACCCCGAATTTTATGAAATGAAAGTATTCAATTTTCTTATAATTTATTAAATGGTTAAATTGATAAAAGGTTAAAGTTAAGAGTGATATGTGAAAATTTTACAAAGTAAGCAAGTAGTTATAAAATATTCGTTTGGTCGGAGAATATTCTTTTTATTGGAGAATATCCGTATGACGGCACAATCATTGGTGGACCCCGCTACGGAATTACTGTCGGAGTTAGAAAATGACGGCGAAAGTTTTACCGTTAGACTATTGAAATACCTTGTAGTAAAAGTACAGTAATACATGTAGTTGTATAGTAGCATACGGTATTGTACAATATTTTTTATTATTGATGCTTACGTGAGAAGTCACTCAGTTATACTCAATTATTGCTACAATAATTGCTGCATAATATCTCTCATATTATTGATTCAATTATTGTCATAGTATCATCTGCATAATATTTTATATTATTAATTAAATCAATAATTGAGACGACAAAATTATTTATATTATTATTTACAATATTGACGATGTCTAGAAAGTTCTGTCGAGTAAAGGGGTTTGGTCACCTAATTGCGCGCCAATAGGGGGAAATCCTTATTGGAAAGTCCCCTATTTTTTAAGAATGATCTGGTTGTTAAATATTGTGAGTTATAATATTAATGATGAATAAGTTCGTGTTGATTAAAGATGGAATTGATATTTCCATTGTGTTGAGATTATTAGTGTTAATGGGACATTTATTTCGATAATAATTGATTTTTGGAGGCTATATTGACTAATCGGATAATTAATCGGATAAATGAATAATTAATTGCTATTAATTCACATGCTTAAAACTATTTGTTCACATGTATGTACTATTTATTTACATACATGTACTATTATGGGAGATGATGCAAGATTGATAATACTTGCATGACTAAATTAAAAATAGAGGTATAGATGAATGTACTATACTGTAACTATTTTTTCACATGTATAGAACTATTGATTCACATGAATGTAATATTAATTCACATGCATGTACTATTAGGGGAGGTGGTGCAAGTTTGATAATACTTTTATGACTAAATTAAAAATAAAAGAAAAGATGAATGTATCATACTGTAAAAATTCGAGCCCCAAAACGTGCAATTATCGAAACTATATTTTTCTATAAATAGAAGCTCATTCTTCTTTCATTCTCACCATTTCACTAAGACTCATAAGAGCATTTATAGAGAGAGAAGCTATAGAGAGAAAGAATAAGAGTATTCTGCTATTTCACTATTCCAGTATCCAGCCTTCTACTAAGGTAGGTGGTATTATTTCTTTCGTATTCGTAAGGGATATTATTTTTTTTCAATATTCATATGAAATAATATTTTATTCCATACTCTGTAGTATGTAAGTAATATTATTTCGTTTCGTATCCTTAATTATACACTCATTTTGTTGAAGTATTGCTTCTATACTCCGTAAAATTAGTAGAATAACCTTGATATTTGCGCTTCATCCAGTATCTTTTCATGAAAAAATTATTCTGAACATTATTGATAATTATTGATCTTTTCATGTCGGAATAATATTCACGGGGTACAATTCACCCGGAGTATTATTCACCCGGAGTACTTTTCATGACAAAAATTGATTTCTTTTCTGATATAATATTATTCTTGAATTTTACTCCACAAAGCAGTATCATGTTGACAATTTGGATATTTTTAAAACTCTAGATAAATTTAAAGTCTTTAATATTTATCATTGATTTCGTTTGATTAATGCTTATATCATTGTCATCATCCTCAAGTTTATATTGTGATGAAAGTCATCTTTGACTTACGTGCATAGATGGACTGTTGGTTGGTATGATTATGACCAGAGATTATTCGGTATAATCATGACCTGTAATGTTACAAGTGATGTGGATTATTGAGCTAAGTTTCAACGACAGTTGTTGGTATGATCATGACCATGCGTTCTCTTCGGCTAAGGGTGCAAAGATGAATTATTGTTTGGCACGATCATGACCATTGATGAAAACCCGAATATCCTTGGCCCGTAGTGCATGGATAATTCGTGGTCGTGATACTAATGAATATCTTTGGCCCGTAGTGCATGGATAATTCAATGATGTGGATTATTTATTAAGCTGAGTCTCAACGATAAAATTGATGATAAACTTTTAAATCATAGAATATAGTAGATATCATGCTCTACTTGACTCTTCTAATGGATTGCTTGTTCCGCTGCAGTTGATGATCTAAAACTTATTGTCGATTGTATTCTATCAGTTGTTATACTGTTGAAGGCTAACGATAATTTATTTTTCAGTATCTTAGTCATAAAATTTTTTATTGGGCTAGTTGAGCTCACCCTTTTCTTTCACTGTTCTCTTCAGGAATTGAGAATATAGTTTAGACTAGTCGGGGAATGGAGTGACGGTCCAGATAGTTGCTTTAGTAGTCCTTACTATTATGTGAAATAGTGTGATAATAAATGTAATGAGATTGAATTTGAATTTAGATATTGTCTAGGAGACAATATTTGTATTAAAACTTACAGCTTATGTTTTGTCGTATTCTGCACGACACTTAACAGTTTGTATAATTAAGTTGTAGTTGTATTCTGTACTATATATTTGAGGACTCAGAATGGGTGATGTATACCTATTTTGAGGGGATCACACACACACACACACACACACACACACACACACATATATATATATATATATATATATATATATATATATATATATATATATTAAGTTTTACTAACATAAGTATCCACTTGTATCCGCATGCTTATGAAGCACTTGCATAAAAACATCCATATACATAATTTTATCATGATTTCAAAAATTTCATATTGCAAATTTTAAACTTACTATTTTGATCAATCTTATGAGTCTCCTACCACAATTAATTAAATTACCCATTTCATCCTTTAATTATAATTATCTATTACTAGAGTCTTTCTCAAAATCAGTAATATAGATACATTTTTAAACACAAATCCAGGAGGCTTCTTTTTTAACATCAGTAAAGAATGTAAGTAATTGTAGCATAGTAATATGCCTAGAATAAAGAAATGACATATTGAGAATTTTATATTAAAATAAATAAATAAAAATATCTCTAATTTTTTAAAATATAAAAAAATCTCTAATTTTTTAAGCATATGAAGTATATATACACAACCTTGATTCCAAAATATAATATTAATTTCATAATTAATAATATTTTGTAGATAATTTGTGATGCCCCCAAAATTAGGTATACATCACCCATCTTGGGTCGTCAGATACATGGTACAGAATACAAATACAAATTACTAATACAACTGTCGTGTACAATACGACAAAACATAACTGTGAGTTTGAATACAATTATTGTCTACTAGAGACTATACAAATTCAAAAGGAGTCCTCATTACAATTATTGTCACACTATTTAACAGAATAGTGAGGACTACTAATACTATCATCTGGTCTATCACTCCGTTCTCTGACTCGTCCCAGCTATATTCTCATTTTCTGAAGAGAACAGTGAAAGAAAAGGGTGTGCTCAACTAGTCCAGTAAGAAATATTATGACTAAGATAATGCAGAATAAATTATCATTAGTCTTCAACAGTGTTAAACTGATAAAATATAACAAACATCAAGTTTAACTGCAGCGGAACAAGCAATCCATTAAAAGAGTCAAGTAGAAAATAAAATCTACTATCTTCTATGATTTAAAAGATTTTTCAACACTGTTATCGCTGGGACTTAGCTTAATAAAATAATCCACATCATCGAATCACCCCTGCACTACGGCCAAGGATATTCGTGTATTCATTAATGGTCATGATCATGCCAACAACTGTCCATCAATGCACTACGGACCAATGAGGACTTTTACCACATCGTTTGTAACATTACGGTCATGATTATACCGAATAATCTCTGGTCATAATCATATCAAGTCCATCTATGCACTACAGGCCACAGATGACTTTCAACATTTTATAAACATGAGAATGATGACAATGATATAAGAATTCAATAAAACAAGTTCAAGAATTAACAACGTCCAAATTGTCAACATGATACTGCTTTGTGGAGTAAAATTCAAGAATTCCTAGAAAAATATTTCCATGAAAAGATACTAGATGAAGCGCAAATATCAAAGATATTCCACTAATTTCATGGAGTATAGAAGTCAAAACTTTAACCAACTAAGTATAATAAAGAATGGAATAACAAAAGAAATCACCATGCATGCGATAGACCGCAAAGACAGGTTATTCCAACAGAATAATAAATAATGGAACCAGGTCCGGCATAAAACGCACAGACAGGATATTCCAACAGAATAATAATAAAGACGGAACCAGGTCCGGTATAAAACACATAGACAGGATGTTCCAACAGAATAATAAAAAAGACAGAACCAGGTCCGGTGTAAAACACACAGACAAGATGTTCCAACAGAATAATAATAAAGACGGAACCAGGTCCGGTGTAAAACACACAGACAGGATGTTCCAACAGATTAATAATAAAAACGGAACCAGGTCCGGTGTAAAACACACAGATAGGGTGTTTCAACAGAATAATAGAAGAATGTCACCAAGTATAGGGTAGACCGCGTATACAGGTTATTCCAACAGAATAATAAGAAATGGAATAACAACAGTTCTCTTCATGAATAAGAAAGAATAACACCCCTTACCGTTTTAAAGAAGAGCTGAAATAAGGAAGTAGTTAAGTAGCAGAATACTCTTCTTCTCTCTCTCTATAGTTTCTCTCTCTAGAGTTCAGTGAATTTGTAAGAAATAATGAAAGAATGAGCTGCTATTTATAGAAAAATAGAATGCATAGTAACTAATCCATGAACGGTCCAGATTGATTACTTTAATCTGGCGGTCCATATTTAAAGAAAAATCTTTTAAAAAAAATAATATATATTCTATTTATAGAATAACTTTAATAAAGTATTCTATTTTATATAAAAAGATGTTTCTGTTTTATTACGTTAATAATACGAATAAAACAAAACGTCATTATCGCTAAATAATTCATATTATTAACTGACAATAATTGAATCAAACTGAGTGACTTCTCACATAAGCATTAATAATCAATATCGTGTGCTACTATGCAACCACACGTATTATTGTACTTTTACTACCGAGTAGTTCAACAGTATCAATGGTAAAACTTCTGCCGTTATTTTTAATAAAATATTTTTGTCGTTTTCTCAATCCGACAATAAATTCGTTGTGGGGTCCACCAATGATTGTGCCGTTGTACGAATATTCCCTGTTAAAACGAATATTCCCCGACCAATCGAATATTATATAACAACTTGCGTACTTTACAAAATTTATAAATATTACCCACAACTATAACATTATATCAAATTAACTCTGTAATATTTAAAAATGATATTTATAGAAAATTCATCTTTATTTATAAAAGTTGGGGTCTTACATAATTTTTAATAAAAATTTTAGAAAGTGAGTATTAATCTTTCTATTTTAAAAAGAAAAGAATATAAATAGATTGCAATCTTTTTTATTTTCGTAATATATATTGTAATCAAAGATAATTAGCACATACATTTATTAGAAAATCTGATTTTGAGATTTAAGAACTTGAAATTTGCATATTTGAAAAGCATTCTAAATTTTCATAGATATAAACAATTTCTTTAATTTGATTTTTTTAAACTGAGCATATCATATTTCTTATCAAAGATGTCATGAAAATATGTTATTTATCGTTTTTTAGAGATAAAAATTTGTTTCTTTTTGTATGTCCGAAGTATATTTTAAGGAATGACAAAATTCACATATAATTTCATAGGTATATTTTTATTTTATATATTTTGATGATAATAATTATGTTTTAATTAAATATGTAATCATTTAATTATTTTTTCTTATTATTTTATTTTAACTACTTTCTGTTTTTACTTGAATTAATTTTTATTGACCTTAATAAATTATATGTCAAGTGTAAAATAAATTAATTCATATAATATTTAAAACCAAAGTTGGGCAAAAAGTTTTATGCATACATCATTAAAAGTTATTATTATACTAAAATAATATATTGCAAGTATATATATATAAGAAAACTATATATATATAAATATATATACATATATATATATATATATATATATATATATATATATACACTTGATAGCTCAAAACGACACTGAGATACTACTCCAAAAAGATTAGTCATCCGATCCGAACTGAATTTGAGAATCGTAGTGATCTATTGAAAATATTTATATAAATATCAATTGTGAAAATTATAAATTTTATCATACTTAGACACCACAAAGCTACGGAGATACACCTCTACCAAGAGGAATTCGAACCGTACAATTCTTTATAGTACTAAGTGACATTATCTATAAAATTTCACATAATAGATAAAATATTCTTATATATTATTTGAGTTAAACAGTAATATTTGTTATATCAGTTTGTGCTTAACTTATTTAAATATCACACTAGATAAATATTGTTTGATTTGATACAAGTATTGATTCATAAAAATAATTCATATAATACTTGGTAAAGACTATCTAAGAAACAATTCTATATTATCCATAGAAAAATACTCTTTATTTTATAGAATTGTTAATTTTTTATAAAGTGCCTTAAAATCATATATTTGTTTAATCAGAAGCATCAGTGGATCTAAACAAAAGTTCTATCTGCTTTAAAGAAGTTTATTGTTGAATATAAAAGTTCTTGAACTTTTATATTGATATAGTTGTTCTTAATTTTATATCTGCTTATTTGAGAAGCATTAATCTGTACTTAATTCTTATCAGGTTATTGAAGAAGCACATTGTTGTAAACTTATTTGTAAACAGATAAAGGATTAGGGTTTGTTTATTTTATGTACCTGTGAGAAAGACAAGTAATTCTTCGACCAAGACTAGAGTTTTAGAGAGGTCAGCAGGAAGTTGAGTCTCTAGTGTACTTGTGAGGTGAGGAAGAGGCTGTTGTTTCAAGACCATATCATAGAATAGAACTAAACTCAAAAGGTGGTACAACTAAACTTGAGGAAGGAGGGAGAAACTTGATGTCCAAGACAAAATAGTTGAATAGTTGAAAGTTTGTCTATAAAACTTTGTAAAGGCTTCTCCGCCTGTTGAAGGAGTGTTTATTACTGATAGTACGTAATAAGATCTCAAGTTCCAAATAGGGACTTGAGAATTGACGTAGCAACATACCAAGGGGTGTATGTTGTGAACCAGATAAATCTATGTGCATTGTGATTGAATTTTTATCTTGCATGCTAATTGCTAAAACTGCTAACTAATAACTAAAAATTCAAAAAGGCCTAAATATAAATTTTAACTTGTGATAATCTATTTAACCCCACTTCTAGATTATTATTGATCTTTCATCATTAAATTTAGTTTATATGTTCTGTATTTTTTTAAATAAAATTTTAAACATGGAATAATGATGTATAAATATTAGTTTAATGCTTTCATAAATTTAAAAGACAACTAAAATTGTTTTTAAAAATGTATGGATTATCAATTTAGAATAATTATATGTACATGAACTTTTTTATATCCATCCATTATATATACATATATATATATATATATATAGAGAGAGAGAGAGAGAGAGAGATAATATTGTGATATTATCAATTTTACCATGAGTGGCCATGAACAAATAAGGGGTTTACTAATACGAATTCTTGATTGTTGCAGTCCTTCCCACCAATTCCTTGGTGTCTTCATGTAAGACCCCAATTTTTATAAATAAAGATGAATTTTCTATAAATATCATTTTTGAATATTATGGAGTTAATTTGATATAATGTTATAGTTGTGGGTAATATTTATAAATTTTACAAAGTAAGCAAGTTGTTATAAAATATTCGTTTGGTCGGAGAATATTCTTTTTGTCGGGGAATATTCGTACGACGGCACAATCATTGGTGGACCCCACAACGGAATTATTGTCGGATTGAGAAAACGACAGAATTATCTTTCTATAAAAATAACGGCTGAGGTGTTACCGTTAAAACCGTTAAAACTGTTGAACTACTCGGTAGTAAAAGTACAGTAATACGCGTGGTTGCATAGTAGCACACGGTATTGATTATTGATGCTTACGTGAGAAGTCACTCAGTTATACTCAATTATTGCTACAGTAATTGCTGCATCATATCTCTTAAATTATTGTCATAGTATCATCTGTATAATATGTTATATTATTAAATCAATAATTGAGACGTTGTGGTAAGTTTGGTTATTTTATGGGGGGCCATATGTCATCATCTAAGAGTCTCTTCGTCAATAGTAATTACCGTCGTCAATAGTAATTACCTTCGTCAATAGTATTTACCTTGGTCAATAGTAATTACCTTCGTCAATAGTATTTACCTTGGTCAATAGTAATTACTTTCGCCAATAGTAGTTGTCCCTTCAATATTACCAAGAGTCATTTGACCCTTCGTTAAGACCAAGAGTCATTTGACCCTTCGTTAAGACCAAGAGTCACCCTCAGTTTTTCTATAAATAGAGGCCTAGGGCTTCATTATTTTTCACGAATTCATTCAAGCTATAGAGAGAGAAAGTATAGAGAGAATAAGAGAGAGAGAATAAAAGTATTCCGCTACATCACTTTTCTAATATCCAGTTCTTTTAAGGTAGGGAATATTATTTCTTTTATATTCATGAAGAGAACTTCTGTTATTCCATTTGTTATTATTCTGTTGGAATAACCAGTATACGCGGTCTACCCTATACTTGGTGACATTCTTCTATTATTCTGTTGGAACATCCTGTCTGTGTGTTTTACACCGGATCTGGTTCCGTTTATTATTCTGTTGGAACATCCTGTCTGTGTGTTTTACACCGGACCTGGTTCCGTTTTATTATTATTATGTTGGAATATCATGTCTGTATGTTTTACACCGGACCTGGTTCCATTATTTATTATTCTGTCGGAATATCCTGTCTGTGCGTTTACGCCAGACCTGGTTCCATTATTTATTATTCTATTGGAATAACCTGTCTGATGCATGGTGATTTCTTTTGTTATTCCATTCTTTATTGTACTCAGTTGGTTAAGTTTTGACTTCTATACTCCATGAAATTTGTGGAATATCCTTGATAGTTGCGTTTCATCCAGTATCTTTTCAAGAAAATATTCTTCTAAGCATTCTTGAATTTTACTCCACAATGCAGTATCATGTTGACAATTTGGACGTTGTTAATTCCTGGATAAATTAATTCTTGAACTTGTTTTATTGAATTCTTATATCATTGTCATCATCCTCATGTTTATAAAATGTTGAAAGTCATCTGTGGCATGTAGTGCATAGATGGACTTGGTATGATTATGACCAGGATTATTCGGTATAATCATGACCGTAATGTTACAAATGATGTGGTAAAAGTCCTCATTGGCCCGTAGTGCATTGATGGACAGTTGTTGGCATGATCATGACCATTAATGAATATACGAATATCCTTGGCCGTAGTGCAGGGGTGATTCGATGATGTGGATTATTTTATTAAGCTGAGTCCCAGCGATCACAGTGTTGAAAAACTTTTTAAATCATAAAAGATAGTAGAGTTTATTTTCTACTTGACTCTTTTAATGGATTGCTTGTTCCGCTACAGTTAAACTTGACGTCTATTATATTTTATCAGTTTAACATTGTTGAAGGCTAATGATAATTTATTCTGCATTATCTTAGTCATAATATTTCTTACTGGGCTAGTTGAGCTCACCTTTTCTTTCATTGTTCTCTTCAGGAAATGAGAACGTAGCTGGGGCAAGTCGGGGAACGGAGTGATGGTCTGAAGAATAGTATTAGTTAGTAGTCCTCACTATTCTATGTAATGGTGTGTTAATAAATGTAATGAGGACTCCTTTTAAGTATGAATACTCTCTAGAAGATAATATTTGAATTCAAACTCACAGTTTATGTTTTGTCGTATTGTACACGACAGTTGTATTATTAAGTTGTATTTGTATTCTGTACTATGTATCTGACGACCCAAGATGGGTGATGTATACCTAATTTTGGGGGCGTCACACTTCAAGCTTGTTTACTACAAACACAACATTATTGTCATTTGGGATCAACAAATAGTTAAAATAATTATCTAAGTCATCATCTACCCAATGATCGATAAAGTATTTAAAGTCCCAATATCTTCGATAGCTATTAAACTCTTTAACGTCTTCATAATCAATTTTTGAAAGGCAAAAAGTTATCCGAGTTCCAATATGGTCTTTCCTCTTGAGAATGAAAATGCATATGAAATTGTAGGCACTTCACACGACGGTGACTAGCTTCGTTTTTGTTATCTTCCATACCACGATACTAAAGAATTATGGTACCAACTGATGCAAGACGGAAGTGGCTAAGGGCTAGATATCGTTCTAGTGCAGCCACAACCTACATAGGTAAAATAACCCAAGAATCTGTTAATCCACTAAATGCCCATGATGAAACCATAAGGAAAATAGAATTCTAGAATCCACTAAAGACGGGGAAAAGAAAACCAAAGATATTTTCTATTTATCAAAAGATGTATTGCAATCAACATTAAAGACCTTTTTATAGTAAAGGCCTATTACAATTAAAAAAGTAAATTCAAATTAAAAATAATGATATAATCAGGTCCCTATTATTCCTTTATTATAGCCTAAAAATAACCCTATATATCCTAATCACTATAATTTAGATAATTATAAATAACATTACTTAATAAAATAATACAAAATATCTTCCTCCATCAAATACTACTTCCGTCCCAATTCACTTGACAAACTTCAATTTTCATGGTCAAATTGGCCATTTTTAAAATTAATGATCGAGCGTTCTTATTAAATTTTTGGAATGACGGAAGTTGGGATTAGTATCAAAGTTTATGTACTTTACTATGATTATAGTCCCTTCACCGAGATTTTAGAAAAAGAATAAGATGTTTTGATTGTAAAAATGGTCAATTTGACCCTACAAACTCAACTTTGTCAAATAAACATAATATAGCATGCATGCTTATTTGTTTGTTCTTGTTTAGATTGAATACACCTATATAGATATGGTAAGATTTCATATTAATTGTTGTTTGATAGCTAGTTAGTTTTAGATGTGCCATTTGGTTCTTAGCATGACCTTTCCTTTATATGAACTTAGTAGTTTTTCCATTGATCTTGAACTGTTTTTGGTAGTTGGATGTCTATTCTTTGATCTGGCCTTAACTTGCTTCTTATTTTTTACCCTTGAAAGCGCCTTTACTTGCTTACAGCTATGTGGCTTGGTAAATTGGAATCGTATTTCCTTTCTAGTCGGTTAGGAAAAAAATAGTCATCCTCGAACCATTTCACTATTTTTAGCTTACAGTTGAGAAGGTGAGGATCTTTATGGTTGTTTGGTTTGAGGATCTTTATGAGATTTATTTAGAAGCTTCCTTCTATAGGATCAATTGGTAAGATGATTTGAAGTGAATTCCAAAATCTTTTTTTAGATTTTTTTTAGCTCTGTATAAGTTAATACTTATTTTCCCTTTACTGAACGAGTATGGTTTTTTCTTATGTGATATTTTTTCTTGTTTTATATATAGCGATACTTTGACTTTGTTGTTGTCAAGAGTTCTGGTAGTGTGGATATAGGTTGTGACTTATGACTTCGTGTCTGACCTGAACTTATTGTTTCAGGTTGGGAAAAAACTATCGGAACTTATTCGAGATTTGGGTGGCCAGGCACCTGCAAGTGAGCAGGGCAGATGGCAAGCAGAACTTGCTCAGGTTGCTATTGAGCTTATTGAGGTAAAGAATCATTGCTTATGATTGCATATATTCTTGCAGGCTGGAAACATGTTTGCGCTTATCATAGTTGTCGAATCGAGAATTGTATTGTGAATCGAAAACCCCCGTATCATGTCATATATGTCATGTATTGTATCGTGAATCGTATCGTAAAATACAAAAACATTACATGAAATAATAATAATTGTGACGCCCCCAAAATTAGGTATACATCACCCATCTTGGGTCGTCATATACAAAGTACAGAATACAAATACAACTTACTAATACAACTGTCGTGTACAATACGACAAAACATAAACTGCGAGTTTGAATACAAATATTATCTTCTAGAGAGTATTCATACTCAAAAGGAGTCCTCATTATATTTATTAACACACTATTACATAGAATAGTGAGGACTACTAACTAATACTATCATTCGAACCATCACTCCGTTCCCCGACTTGTCCCAGCTACGTTCTCATTTCCTGAAGAGAACAGTGAAAGAAAGGGTGAGCTCAACTAGCCCAGTAAGAAATATTATGACTAAGATAATGCAGAATAAATTATCATTAGCCTTCAACAATGTTAAACTGATAAAATATAATAGACATCAAGTTTAACTGCAGCGGAATAAGCAATCCATTAAAAGAGTCAAGTAGAAAATAAACTCTACTATCTTTTATGATTTAAAAGGTTTTTCAACACTGTTATCGCTGGGACTCAGCTTAATAAAATAATCCACATCATCGAATCACCCCTGCACTACGACCAAGGATATTCGTGTATTCATTAATGGTCATGATCATGCCAACAACTGTCCATCAATGCACTACGGGCTAATGAGGACTTTTACCACATCATTTGTAATATTACGGTCATGATTATACCGAATAATCCCTGGTCATAATCATACCAAGTCCATCTATGCACTACAGGCCACAGATGACTTTTAATATTTTATAAACATGAGGATGATGACAATGATATAAGAATTCAATAAAACAAGTTCAAGAATTAATTTATCCAAGAATTAACAACGTCCAAATTGTCAACATGATACTGCTTTGTGGAGTAAAATTCAAGAATACTTAGAAGAATATTTTCATGAAAAGATACTGGATGAACTGCAATTATCAAGGATATTCCACTAATTTCATGGAGTATATAAGTCAAAACTTAACCAACTGAGTATAATAAAGAATGGAATAACAAAAGAAATCACCATGCATGCGATAGACCGCACAGACAGGTTATTCCAACAGAATAATAAATAATGGAACCAGGTCCGGCATAAAACGCACAGACAGGATATTCCAACCGAATAATAATAAAGACGGAACCAGGTCCGGTGTAAAACACACAGACAGGATGTTCCAACAGAATAATAATAAAGACGGAACCAAGTCCGGTGTAAAACACACAGACAGGATGTTCTAACAGAATAATAATAAAAACGGAACCAGGTCCGGTGTAAAACACACAGACAGGATGTTCCAACAGATTAATAATAAAAACGGAACCAGGTCCAGTGTAAAACACACAGACAGGATGTTCCAACAGATTAATAATAAAAACGGAACCAGGTCCGGTGTAAAACACACAGATAGGGTGTTTCAACAGAATAATAGAAGAATGTCACCAAGTATAGGGTAGACCGCGTATACAGGTTATTCCAACAGAATAATAAGAAATGGAATAACAACAGTTCTCTTCATGAATAAGAAAGAATAACACCCCTTACTGTTTTAAAGAATAGCTGAAATAAGGAAGTAGTTAAGTAGCAGAATACTCTTCTTCTCTCTCTCTATAGTTTCTCTCTCTAGAGTTCAGTGAATTTGTAAGAAATAATGAAAGAATGAGCTGCTATTTATAGAAAAATAGAATGCATAGTAACTAATCCATGAACGGTCCAGATTGATTACTTTAATCTGGCGGTCCATATTTAAAGAAAAATCTTTAAAAAAAAATAATATATATTCTATTTATAGAATAACTTTAATAAAGTATTCTGTTTTATATAAAAAGATGTTTCTGTTTTATTACGTTAATAATACGAATAAAACAAAACGTCATTATCGCTAAATAATTCATATTATTAACTGACAATAATTGAATCAAACTGAGTGACTTCTCACATAAGCATTAATAATCAATACCGTTTGCTACTATGCAACCACACGTATTACTGTACTTTTACTACCGAGTAGTTCAACAGTATCAATGGTAAAACTTCCGCCGTTATTTTTAATAAAATATTTTTGTCGTTTTCTCAATCCGACAATAAATCCGTTGTGGGGTCCACCAATGATTGTGCCGTTGTACGAATATTCCCTGTTAAAACGAATATTCCCCGACCAATCGAATATTATATAACAACTTGCGTACTTTACAAAATTTATAAATATTACCCACAACTATAACATTATATCAAATTAACTCCATAATATTCAAAAATGATATTTTTAAAAAATTCATCTTTATTTATAAAAGTTGGGGTCTTACAATAATGATATTTATTTACATTGTCAACACAATTTATGACTTGATATAGTCCAACAAAATTCTAAGTCTTCAAGTGTATTAATTAAAAATTACAAAACATATTAATTAAAAACACATTAAATATTAAGTGTATTAATTTAATTAATTATAAGTTACAAACAAATTGTTATAAGACAATAGTATACAGGCGGACTGGGGAACTGCACTTGATTAGGGCCCAAGTTGAAATCATAATTTGCAAACATCTAGGCTAGTACGGAATTGAAATCCGTTGAATACTCCATGAAAGAATCTAGTCGCTGAGCCACTAGATTAATGCGTCTTGTTTGGTGGCGCGATTCCTGACGAAGCCAATATACTTCCTCAAGTGATCGTGACTGCCTGGATTTGGAAATCCGTTGTGGTGGCTCGGATGGTTCTTCAGTAACAGTCGAACTGGCAGCAACAATAAAGTCGGCACACCTAGGATGAGAGATGTCGTCGTCCCACACCTTATAGCGGTTGATAGTTGATCTATTAATGCCTTAGGTGGCTTAAGAACTTCATCGTCACTCAACGTGACCTTCGTCTGTTTACATAAGTCACATGGGTGTTGCTCCAAAATCCTCTTTTGGCAACTGGATGAATGAGATTCGGCCTTTTTGCCCTGTTTTACATGCAGTAAATTTCTTGGAAATCCTTTAAAAAGAGTTTAGTTTTTAATTGATCTACTTTATTAAGTAAGATCGTTCTGTTACTTGAACAACTGAATCTTGACTTGGTGGGTATAGGAACACTGCGCATAAAACCGAGAGCCTTTGGCTGAAAAGAAAGCATAGCATACGTTTTTGAAAATGATCTAATTTATTCGATTGACAATGACACTTTTTAAAATTATCTACTAACTGAATTATCCAGACATGTTAACGCCAGTCTGCTTTAAGAACCAGATTATCAAATACTATCTTTATTGAAATCTACATGCTAGGATTGATGTTTGGTGTAATTATATATTAATCTAAACTTTTTTTCAACTTCTTCCTGTAATGGTGATGTAGATAATATATGTTTAAGAAAATCAAAAATTTTAAGATCCTATAGTTCCCTTGTAAAATGTGACACCTGATAGCTCATAATTATGTATTCAAGTGGCCTATTTTCAAAAAGGCAGAAAAAATTGGATGTAAACGAGAAAGATGAACGTAGAGTAGGCTATTTTTAGAATTTACATTACACAATTTTATGATACCGAGTCTGATCAGATTGATAGTTTGGCAATGCAGTATAGTATGACAGAATTTGTTACTTGAATTAGGCATTTTGTAATAACTCAAACAATGAATTCTTCTTCAAAGTCCACTGCTTTGATGACTCCATCCCCTTACACTGAGAAACTTATGAGTATGAAGAAGAGAGTTACTAATCGTGAATGGGGGGAAATTTATATGGAAGTTGACACGGTTTTTAAGGAATTACTGATCACAAGGGAGGATTTGGTTGAGAAGGCAAAGGGGTTTGCCTTTCATGGATTGGATGTGATGCAAGGCGTATTTGCCGGTGGTAAATCAGTTCTAGGTGGAAGTGCTAAGCTCGTGTTCATAATTGGTAATTCCATTGTGTCCGGAGCAGCAGATATTTTTAATTTTGTGTCTCAGTTGATGATTTTCTTCTTGCTCTTGTATTATTTTATCACATCAAATTCTAGTGGAGTCACAGAACAAATGATGTGTATGATTCCCTTTTCGCAATCTAAAAGGTCTAGATGTGTTGAAGTTCGTGTTCCACTGGCAACTTCTGAGATTGTTGTCTTTCAGGGATGTCTTTCTTGTACATGTCAACTGTACCTTTATTGCCAATTTTCCTTTATTGGCTCTCAACAATTCTAGCCGCCCTGCAGTTGGCACCGGAAGGCAGATATATGTTGACTCCTCGAAAATATCTTAACTTTTAGGTATAGGCGCAGACTACCGGGACGATGGCTGGAGACAGCGACCAGATCGGAGCTTTGACGCGCCCAAACGCACTGCTTTTCTTTGCCTACGGTTACTCCTTTCTCTGCTGTTCGGAGGTTGCTTACAGTTCGTACGGTTACAGTTTGATAAATTTACAGTTAGTACAATTCGAGTCGGAGCCCCATTTTGTGACGGGTTTTCAGGTTCCCTCATGTTATATGGGTTCCCTATGGTATATGAATGATTCCAGTCCGCTCGGTTTCTCTGTGAATTGAAATCAATGAATCGGGTCTTACAATGTGAAAAATTCGAAGTAGCATCGCAAATACAAGCCGTTAACCTCCAACACTTGTATTCTTGATCGAGGTAGGTTGGTATCTATTATCTTCCTTAGCATTTTGGTTGAGCTTTTGGCTATGGCTTATTAACTAGTGAAACTATCATTCTTCGTATATTTATGAACTTTCTATCTTTGATAGACTCTTTCTGACAAATTTAAGATGAACCTTTTATTCTGATACTACTTTTCTATCTGATTTTCTCCCAATGAATCCTTTTCCTATTTTCTTTTTTTTGGCTTTTAATTGAAGTTGTTTTCTTAGATTTTTAACTTGTCAATGACAAATACTTACCTATTCATATTATTGAATCCATTCAGTATCTATGGTGATATATATTGTTAAGCTTTGCTTCCTTCTGAGGTTTGTGTCGTCCTGTTCTCTCATTTCAATTTAGTTTTGTTGATGATGAATTCTGAAGTTTATCTTTATATCATCTCTAATTTGTGGCTTGCAAGGCCGCTAACTTCTTTTAGGTCCCTTGACTATATCTTCCTGCTTGCAGTCTCAAGCAAGATATAGTTTTATATGCAAAATTTGTTTCCCTACTTCAATAACTACCATTTTCAAAGATAAATACTAGTGGTTGTAGCACACTCTACACTCTAGCAGGTGATGGGACCACAGAAGCAGAGAATTCTATTGATATTTGGGAGGAAATTTTCACTCAAAACTGAGAAAGGTGTGGAAGATATGTGTATGGGTGTGTGTATGTTTGTATACACATACACACACACACATATATATATATATATATATATATATATATATATATATATATATATATATATATATATATATAAATAAGCTCATGTAACTAAACAAGTGAAGCTTGAGTATGACATGCTCACGAACCTTATAGAGTTGAGCATGTCATACTCAAGATTCAGTTGTTCAGTTAAACGAGCTTATTAAATTCTTTCATTTGTTAAATAAACGAGTTTTGAATGGGTTTTATATGAGCGGAGCTCGAGTTGTTTCGTTTGCACTCCTATTGTTTAAGATTGAAACTTGAAGTCTCATCCCATTGCTACTTCTCTGCCTCCTATTCTTTGATTACAAATGTTAACATTTGTTAATTCTGAGATTACGAGTCCTGGTGGTTGGATATTGGTAAAAGAATTTTTTGCATTTGGACATTCGATCTTATGAATTGAAGGAGACTAGCAGGATGCTGTCTTGGTCTAAGCGTATAAATTTATATATCGATAAGTCCAAATTGTAGAATATTTGTATTTGAGACAAGTTCAACATTCTCATTGTTATTTAATTTTATACCCTCGACAATGACCAAGTCATGGTAATTCTGAGAAAGATTCCTGACGAGACTAGGAAAAAACTTGTTGGGAAACGGTTCTTACCTCAAGATGAGTATATCTTGCAATATTTATAGGTCCCTCCATACTATTTGTCCGTGTCAAACATCTTGGATGGAACTAGCGTCATTTATTTTGTGTTTCTGCCTTTTGCAGAGAGAGCACATTCTTTTTGTTTGTTGACCATTTCAGTGGTGATAGTGAACGCACTTTATCTTGAGCTGGACTCTCACCCAGAAAGCCTTTTCCTTTATCTAAAAACTGTTATTGAGGTTCACTCAACTGGAATTCTTAACTTTTCATGTTTTACAAAAGGTGATAATGTGGACGGACATTCCTAATGGAAGAAGGGATGGGGGGTCAGCACAGTAGAATTGAGTCTTTCTTGGAAAGGATTTCTGATTTTCCAAATTTAATGCGTAATAATCCAGTTCATATGTAACTGATAAAATCATTGAGCAGTTTTCTCTACTATATATATAACTCTTGCTTTGTTTGTAGGCTCCACCCGTTGAACGTTACTTGCACGACTTGCTTCAATATGCGTTGGGTGTTCTGCACATTGTTACATTAGTACCCTACAGCCGCAAACTAATAGTGAATGCTACTCTGAGCAATGATCGTGTAGGGATAGCAGTCATTTTGGATGCAGCAAATGGTGTTGGTTATGTTGAACCTGAGGTTAAGGTTCTTGTAAACTTTTAGCTTTATTTTGTTGGATCCCACAACCGGACCTTTAGTGCAATTATTATGCTTCCAGTCTCACCTGATACCGGCTTATGTCTAATAGCTATTTATCTTAATTTGCCATATTATTCAGCCAGCACTTAGTTTACTGGTAAATCTTGTTTGTCCTCCATCAATCAGTAATAAACCACCTCTACTTACTCAAGGTCAACAATCTATAGTCCAAACTTCAAATGGTCCTACGGTGGAAATGAGGGACAGAAATGCAGAACGGATTTTCACAGACCGAACCGTTCACATGCCCAGCCAGAATGAACTGAGAGAGCGGAATGCAGATATGAGTGGCATAGAACGGGGCAGCTCGGTGGTATTCAGCACAACATCTTCTAGTAATACTTCACAAACACCTCCGTCAATAGTAACTTCGGGATTAGTTGGAGGTCGTAGAATTTCCTTGGGTTCTGGAGCAGGTTGTGTTGGACTTGCTGCACAACTTGAGCAAGGACACTACCAAGCGAGAGAGGCTGTCCGTGCCAACAATGGCATCAAGGTTCTTCTTCAGCTGCTCCAACCACGCGTTGTTACACCTCCTGGTGCCCTTGATTGTCTTCGGGATCTCGCATGCTGAGTTCTGCTTGGTTTATCAAGAGATGATACTATTGCACACATATTAACGAGGCTTCAGGTAAATGACTTTCAAACTTCATTCATTTTGGAGATTGAACATAGGTCATTACTTTGTATTATTAATACATAGCATATATATAGATAGAGTTCGTTCTTATTAATATAGAATTCCGTTCTGGAGATGAGCTTTGAGCTAATATTTTGCTACTGTTTTGATGTCTACAGTTATATAACTTAATTGTAACTATCTTCATTATTTCTTTTACAATATCCTGTGGGACAAAATTTTGTCAAGTTAAGAAATGGGATAAGAAGGGGCTGAGTGAGGAGAAAAAAACGGGGGTGGTCTCACTCCGTAAAATTTATTTACCTGAAAGGCGGTGTAGAAATATAGAAGCCTTAAAAGAAATGATTAAATAAATGCAAAACTGTCCCAAAGTTCCACACTTATGTCATTTTTGGTCATGAAGTTAAACATTTTCAAATGGGTCCATCTAGCTGTCAGAATTTCCCTTTATACGTTGTGGTCAAAATATTTATTGGAATATGTCATGTGTTGGCACATGACCTATTTAATACGATTTAATCGTATTTTAGAGGCCTTGATTTAATTTCAAAAGGTATATCACTATTCTAATACATATTATATTATTTTATTGATATTTGTACTTATAAAATTAAATAAGTTTTTAAAATTAAAAATCCATTCCGCCAAAGCAATGCCCAGAGACTCCCATTCCCCCAACATCAAATTATATAGCTTAGAAGTTATTTAGTTAAGAACCTTGCAAGTACTTCTATTGAAAGGGTCAGAGACTTGGCTACCTAATTAACGTTAGCGCAGGGTGCATTCCCCTAATTAGACATGCGCAGTATATGCATCATTGTCTTTTACTGAACTTCAACTAAATATTTCAAAACTTTGACTACCCTAATACCATTTCTTGAAATACTTATAGACTACATATAAAGATCAAATAAAATATTCACAACTGATAATAAGCCTAATGAACCTAAGAATAGTGTATGTCTTGGAATTTGTGGGCGGGCTGTACTTGACATAAAAGGACTTTGACATAAAAAGAACGTTACTAGCATCATTTAGTCCATGGCAATGCAACTATCTAAGAATTGATTAGCAATACATTCAAAAACCCATTTTCCTTGAGTTGGTATGTTGTTTGTCTTTTATAATCCTTAAATGCTTGGAACATAGTTGTTAAACTGTTAAAGAAGCAAAAAAGCCGCCTGCCGCCTAGGCATAAGGTAAGGCGAGACGCACCTCTAGGGCCTTGTCTTATCTTGGCTTGGGCATGACACGTTGAAAGAGGCGTGCGACTTTTGGGCCTAGGCTTGAGGTACAAGTCACAATTAAGGCATGTCTTATAGAAGTCTTCTAAAACAAGACTTCAAGTAATTATTTTTTCAAAAAAAATTTCTTTCCTTTTTTTGTCTTCCTTTGGTTTTTGCTTATTCTTTTTTATTCTTCCTTAGTTTTTCCTTACAATTTTTCCTTCTAATTTTTTCCTGGATAACATTCCTTCCTCTGCTCTTTTTCTTCCTTTGTTTTTCTTCTTTCTTATGCTTTATTATGTATTTATGCCATATATTGTCAATGTATTCAGTACATGCTTTACTGTAACAAATGTGACACCACATAAGTACAATCCATTATTTAAGGTTGAGCACCTTAGTTCGGTGAGAGGCGCACATTGCGGTGCGCATCAGTTTTGGGGAGACCTTTGCACCTTGGTGTGCCTTTTGCCTTTAATAACTGTAGTTCTGAATATATAATACCTGATATCCAAATTTTCTTACTAAGTTGCGTTGTTTATTAGTTAATATCTCTAGTGTTAACTAGTCATTTGTTGAATATGATGACTAGCTTGATCTTCTTTAAGAAATCATTAAAATTTTGCTTAGTCAAAATAGAGGGATTAGTGGAAGATTAGTTAAGCTAATTAAAATTAATTAGTTTAATACTTGATTAAGGAATGGGGTAGGCTTACTTGAAAATGACACATATCACATCTTTTGATAATTGGCTAATGATGAATAAAATGACGAATAAAAATTTGTAGCTCCAACAAAATCAACATATTTGTGTAAATCTTTATACTCGTAATCCTTTCGAATTGATTTTTCTTCTTGTTGCTTCACAATAAGAGCAATATATTATTTCATCCCCATTTGGAATACTCTCAATGTGACAACCCCAAAATAGGTTCATTCCACCCAACCCATTCTGAGTCGTCAAATACATAGTACAGAAAACAACTACAATTTTATTACAACAATTGTCGTGCAAAATACAACAACACATATGCTGTGAGTTTGGATACAAATATATACCAAATGTGACTCATGTTCCAACCGTGGACATCACCTCACAATAACACCTTACATAAAGGTATAGTCAAAAACTGTTTTAGAAATTAGAATCTTTGGGAAGTGCTCAAGGAAACCTTCGTACATGGGAGGCCATGCGTCTAGGTTATGATAGATATCATATGGCCACAGAATTATCCTTGGTTGACCCAATAGACCCCAAAGAAAAACGAGAAGATTACTATCATATTCTTCCCAATGGTGAGTCTTCTCTTGACTTATCATTATCTCCACTGTATCTAACTGAGAATTATACTTTAAACAAACACCAAGATTATATAGGTAGTGCTTGTAGATATACTCGGCAAGCGGATGTGCACAATCATGTCTTATGATGACACGAGGTTGTATGTCATTAGACATCTTGTATGATAGTGACAAAACACCCTTCCAACGTTGGGTTCGCCTCACCCTATTTTCTTCACCAAATATAACTACTAAATGATGACCACCGTTCTATTCCCTTGTTACCCCTGCTCGACCCAGCTACACTCTTATTACCTGAAAGGAATTGTGAAGCAAAAGGGTGAGCACAACTAGCTCAGTAAAGAATATCATGACTAAAGATAATTAAATTATCAATAGCCTTCATCAATAATAAATCAGAGATTTAGAACATATGGTAAATGATAAAAATTTCAACCATAGTTGCAGCGGAACGAGCAATCCATTAGAAGAGTCAAATAGACTATAAAGTCTATTATCTTCTCCATGTTAAAAATCCACCAACAATGTTTTATCCATGTAACATCACTCAACAGTTCCTTTCCACAATCATATGAATAACTCATAATCATAATTGTGACTATAAATTTTTCTTCGCACCCAGGATGAAGAATATTTTCATCACCTGTCTTTACTTGAAACATCAAAGATCATGGTTATACCAAATCACAATTCCTGTTTATAATCATACTAACAAATCCATCTTTGCACTACGGGCCAAAGATATTCATCAACAAACCATCTTTACACTACGGGCCAAAGATATTCATCAACAAACCATCTTTGCACTACGGGCCAAAGATATTCAACAACAGTTCATCTTTGCACTACAGGCCAAAGATATTCATCAACAGGCCTTCTTTGCACTACATGCCAAATATATTAATATCTCAAAGAAATATATAATCATTTCAGAATTTATATAAACAATAATTATAACCATGTTAATCAATTCACCTTTGCACTTAAGCTAAAGATATTCACTTATAAATTCAATGGTCATGATCATACCAGTCAATAATTCAACTTGCACTACTGGCCAAAGAGAACCCTAGTCATGATCATACCAATAATCTATCCATCTTTACACTCCAGTGAAAGAGAATTTCAACATCAGGGTTATAAAAATGTTATATATGATGATAAAAATAATATGATCAACATATAGTTTTAATCTCAAGAGTAATATTCGTAACTCATGAATAGTAACCCCGACACAAAAGATAGAAATTCTACAATAAAATTCATACCAATATTTCGGTATAATGATATTGAAAGAATAACATTACTTAAATTTATAAACAATTTATTTTAATTGTTTACACTTTACTAATTAATGTATTTAATCATCATAAAATGCCAACTCTTATAATTTCATCATCAATAACCAAAACCCTCATCAAAAATCTGCATATACCTCATATAGGATTCTCAAGCCATAAAATCCTATTTTCCAATTTTCTTTCTTCACAAAACATATTTAATTCATTTACTCATAACTAGACTATTTTCATGAAAAATATCAAATCAGTTCCAAAAATATTTCTTTTCTGGGATTTAGCATAATATAGTCCCATAGTGAACATATATTTTTCTCAGAATTTTTAAAAGTCATTTACTATTTTTCATATGGCCAAAATAGCCGAATATTTAGACATTTATCAAAAATTGTAATTTTGTCTAAAAATTCTGAAATTTACAGGGTATACTTCTATCATATACATGTACTCCCAATAAAAATTTCATCAATTTTAGAGTTAACCACAAGGAATTATAAGCGGTTACTTTTAAAATAGTCTTTTCCCGTAAAATTCATAACTCTTAATCTATACATCCAAAAATCACCATTTTTGGACACAATCAATAAAACTCATCAAAATATCATTTCAAATTTTTCCATAATTTTTGAAGATCAGAAAAATTACGAAACTGAAAATCATAACAACCCTTAAAATCTCTTACTATCCCTTACTATCCCTTACCTCAAAAGAGCAGTACTTCTGATCGGTATAAGGCTGAAGGAAATTTGCACTGATGAATAGAAACTCACAGAGTATCTAAATACTCACAAAATACACTCAATAATCTAGAGAGAGAAAGAGAGAAAACTTATGTTTCTGGTGTGATTTTCAATTCTAACTTAGCCCTCTATTTATAGGAAAATTTTGGTAGGTTTGACCTGCAACCTGATGGCTTTACCTGCTACTATTCCCACCCACCACATTTGAAATATAATTCAGCACATTTCTTCACCAACCACAAGTAGGGCCCACCAATTCTAGAATTTTCCACCAAAATGATAAACTCCGAAAATTCAACAATTTCTGAACCAGTCATCTCGTAAAATTCATAACAAATCATACGTTCATTTTTAACGGTTCAAAATTTATGGACATATACTCAACTTATATATGTATAACATATCCAAAAATTACCACGATCCAACGGTCGGATTAAAAATTATAACCCCCGCAAAATATCTCAAAAACCCTGATTTTTAATACCTCCATTCCGACAAAAATACTGATAAAAACCTCAACATTAACTCCTTCATTTTTAACCACATAAATAAATCCATCATTTATATCCACATAAAATAAATATTTTCTTATCATATGAATCAATAATTAATTATTCACAAATAATATTACAGAATCACATTTATGACAACCAGACCGTTCCCAGGAAAGAGGGGGCTTTCCAATAAGAATTTCTCCTTACTGGCGCGCAATTAGATGACCAAACCTCTCCTTAGACAGAACTTTCTAGACATTGCCAATAATGCTATCTAATAATACTATTCAAATAATATGAATTATTGATCTGATAATGGAAAATACTGTGCAGCAACAATTATTGAACAACAATAATATAAAATTTCAACGTAGCAATTATTGAATCAATAAAATAAAATATTGAACAGTAATTACTGTAACAATTATTGAGTAGTGCCTTCTTACGTAAGAATCAATAATTTCAAAAATACTATGCAATACCGTGTGCTACTGTGCAATAACGCGTATTACTATATTTTAACCACCGGGTATTCCAACAGTGTTAACGGTAACAACTACGTCGTTATTTGTAAAAAACTCAAATTTGTCGTTTTCTTCATCGACAGTTATTCGTTATGGGGCCCACAAATAGCTACGCCGTCGTACGAATATTCTCCGACAGAAAGAATATTCCACGACCAAACGAATATTCCCCGACAACAATGATTATTTTATAACCACTTGCTTATTTTGAAAAAAAAATTCATATTTCACCCATAACTTTAAACTTTTATCAATTTAACCATTTACTGAATAGAAAAATTGAATACTTTTATTTCATAAAATTTGGGGTCTTACACTCAAATCTAAAAAAATAGTAACAATCAAGATAATATTGTGATATTATCAATTTTACCATGAGTGGCCATGAACAAATAAGGGGTTTACTAATACGAATTCTTGATTGTTGCAGTCCTTCCCACCAATTCCTTGGTACGTCTTCAAGCTTGTTTACTACAAACACAACATTATTATCATTTGGGATCAACAAATAGTTAAAATAATTATCTAAGTCATCATCTACCCAATGATCGATAAAGTATTTAAAGTCCCAATATCTTCGATAGCTATTAAACTCTTTAATGTCTTCATAATCAATTTTTGAAAGGCAAAAAGTTTTCCAAGTTCCAATATGGTCTTTCCTCTTGAGAATGAAAATGCATATGAAATTGTAGGCACTTCACACGAGGGTGACTAGCTTCGTTATTGTTATCTTCCATACCACGATACTAAAGAATTATGGTACCAACTGATGCAAGACGGAAGTGGCTAAGGGATAGATATCGTTCTAGTGCAGGCTGTGCAGCCACAACCTACATAGGTAAAATAACCCAAGAATCCGTTAATCCGCTAAATGCCCATGATGAAACCATAAGTAAAATAGAATTCTAGAATCCACTAAAGACAGGGAAAAGAAACCCAAAGATATTTTCTATTTATCAAAAGATGTATTGCAATCAACATTAAAGACCTTTTTATAGTAAAGGTCTTTTACAGTTAAAAAAGCAAATTCAAATTAAAAATAATGATATAATCAGGTCCCTATTATTCCTTTATTATAGCCTAAAAATAACTCTAGAATATCCTAATCACAATAATTTAGAAAATTATAAATAACATTACTTTATAAAATAATACAAAATATCTTCCTCCATCAAATACTACCTCCGTCCCAATTCACTTGACAAACTTCAATTTTCATGGTCAAATTGGCCATTTTTAAAATAAATGATCGAGCGTTCTTATTAAATTTTTGGAATGACGGAAGTTGGGATTAGTATCAAAGTCTATGTACTTTACTATGATTATAGTCCCTTCGCCAAGATTTTAGAAAAAGAATAAGATATTTTGATTGTAAAAATGGTTAATTTGACCCTACAAACTCCACTTTGTCAAATAAACATAATATAACATGCATGCTTATTTGTCTGTTCTTTTTTAGATTGAATACAACTATATAGATGTGGTAAGATTTCATATTAATTGTTGTTTGATAGCTAGTTAGTTTTAGATGTGCCATTTGGTTCTTAGCAGGACCTTTCCTTTATATGAACTTAGTAGCTTTTCCATTGATCTTGAACTGTTTTTGGTAGTTGGATTTCTATTCTTTGATTTGGCCTTAACTTGCTTCTTCTTTTTTCCCCTTGAAAGCGCCTTTACTTGCTTACAGCTATGTGGGTTGGTAAATTGGATTCGTATTTCCTTTCTAGTCGGTTAGGAAAAAAATAGTCATTATCGAACCATTTTAGCTTACAGTTGAGAAGATGAGGATCTTTATGGTTGTTTGGTTTGAGGATCTTTATGAGATTTATTTAGAAGCTTCCTTCTAAAGGATCAATTTGTAAGATGATTTGAAGTGAATTCCAAAATCTTTTTTTAGATTTTTTTTAGCTCTGTATAAGTTAATACTTATTTTCCCTTTACTGAACGGGTATGGTTTTTTCTTATGTGATATTTTTTCTTGTTTTACATATAGCGATACTTTGACTTTGTAGTTGTCAAGAGTTCTGGTAGTGTGGATATAGGTTGTGACTTATGACTTCGTGTCTGACCTACTATTTCAGGTTGGGAAAAAACTATCGGAACTTATTCGAGATTTGGGTGGCCAGGAACCTACAAGTGAGCAGGGCAGATGGCAAGCAGAACTTGCTCAGGTTGCTATTGAGCTTATTGAGGTAAAGAATCATTGATTATTCTTGCATATATTCTTGCATGCTGGAAACATGTTTGTGCTTTCATAGTTGTCAAATCGAGAATTGTATTGTGAATCGAAAACCCCCGTATCATGTCATATATGTCATGTATTGTATCGTGAATCGTACCGTAAAATATGAAAACATTGCATGAAATAATAATAATGATATTTATTTACATTGTCAACACAATTTATGACTTGATATAGTCCAACAAAATGCTAAGTCTTCAAGTGTATTAATTAAAAATTACAAAACATATTAATTAAAAACACATTAAATATTAAGTGTATTAATTTAATTAATTATAAGTTACAAACAAATTGTAATAAGACAATAGTATATGGGCGGACTGGGGAACTGCACTTGATTAGGGCCCGAGTTGAAATCACAAATTGCAAACATCTAGGCTAGTGCGGAATTGAAATTCGTTGAATACTCCAAGAAAGAATCTAGTCGCTGAGCCACTAGATTAATGCGTCTTGTTTGGTGGCTCGATTCTTGACGAAGCCCATATACTTCGTCCTCAAATGATTGTGACTGCCTGGTTGTGGAAATCCGTTGTGGTGGCTTGGATGGTTCTTCAGTAACAGTCGAACTGGCAGCAACAATAAAGTCGACACACCTAGGATGAGAGATGTCGTCGTCCCACGCCTTATAGCGGTTGATTGTTGATCTATTAATGCCTTAGGTGGCTGAAGAACTTCATCGTCACTCAACGTGACCTTCGTCCGTTTACATAACTCACGTGGGTGTTGCTCCAAAATCCTCTCTTGGCAACTGGATGAATGAGATTTGGCCTTTTTGCCCTATTTTACGTGCAGTAAATTTCTTGGAAATCCTTAAAAAAGAGTTAAGTTTTTAATTGATCTATTTTATTAAGTAAGATCGTTCTGTTACTTGAACAACTGAATCTTGACTTGGTGGGTATAGGAACACTGCGCATAAAACCGAGAGCCTTTGGCTGAAAAGAAAACATAGCATACGTTTTTGAAAATGATCTAATTTATTCGATTGACAATGATACTTTTTAAAATTATTTACTAATTGAATTATCTTGACAGGTTACCGCCAGTCTGCTTTAAGATCTAGATTATCAAATACTATATTTATTGAAATCTACATGCTAGGATTGATGTTTGGTGTAATTATATATTAATCTAAACTTTTTTTCAACTTCTTCCTGTAATGGTGGTGTAGATAATATATATTTAATAAAATCAAAAATTTTAAGCTCCTATAGTTCCTTTGTAAAATGTGACACCTGATAGCTCATAATTATGAAGAAGTGGTTGATGCATTTGATTAACCTACAAATTAATTAGAGAAAAATACATTGACACCCCCTGTAGATAACCATAATAACAATCACCACTCTAGTTTTTCAAGTAACAGTCAGTACCCCTCTAGTTTATAATATATAACATTCATTACCCCTAGTGTGGTTGACCAACTAATATTCAGAATTATTTTTAATATAATGTCTAATATACCCTTCAAGTTATAATGTTTAATATATCCACTAAATATAAATTTGTATATTATAATTTTCACTTAACTTGATCTAAATTAATTAAATTATGAATTTGTGCAATAATAAATAACATATTTCTCAAAAAATAATAAATATTTATTTTATCAAAAGAATAAAGTCACACTTTTTGCTAATTAAATTTCTTAAAGATTAAAATTTACGGAATATACATTCAAATATATTTTTTGTAATTAAAAAATTAAAATTTTAATAAGCATAAAAGTACAAATTAACGCATATATAATTATTAAAATTTACGTAAAATAAACTTATTATTAAATAACGAATCTTATTATTCATATAAAAAAGTATTGAAAATTTTATTAATTATTTTTCTCAAATATTAAATTAAACATAAGTAACTCTTAAGCATATTTATTTACAATAAAAATGACAAATGTTATTACTCAAAAAAGTAAAATACATTAAAAAAAAATTTTAATAAGATAAAAGTAGTAATAAATATTGTTATATTTTCTTTTATTTAATATTATATAAAAGCAACACCAATTGTTTTCTAAAAAATGTAATTAAAATCTTAAACATCCCAAATTTTGACATATACTCAAGAAAATTTAACATATAAAAATCAATATGAAACTAAGAATTCAAATAATAATTTTTGTTGTTAAACACCAAAAACTAAACTATCAACATACTCAATTACTTTAATTAGAAAACCTCCGTTAACAATTTAATTTAAAAATTTTAATATTTCTATCAATTATCCAAAAATGTGTTAATTAAATTAAATTATTTGAATGAGATAGTCTTGATTACAAATAAAATTATAATTAAAATGTATTGTATTAAAAAATAATAATTAAACGTGTATATATATATATATATATATATATATATATATATATATATATATATATATATATATATATAATATTATTCAAGAATTAAAGTTTGATAACATACAAAAGTAAATATGTAATTTACCAATTTAGTCAACCCTAAAAACTTGCAAGGGTACTAACTGTTACTTAAAAAACTAGATGGGAGGTGAGTGTTATTATCAGTGGCGAAGCCACATGGATTTTGTGGGGTCAACGACCCCATTGGAAAAAAAAATTACTTTATAATTTAAGGTAAATTTTAAAATTTTTAAGTATTATATATTAATTGACCCTACTAAAATTTTATAAATTTTTTATTATACGGGGTCAAATTGAAAATTTATAACTTTGTCAATCAAAATTTAACAACATATGACTCACATCCTCTCAGCATATGTAACTCTCTCTATAATATTTTAAACTAAATAATAATCTAATTTATATTATTTTAAAAAATAAATAATGAATTACTTACTTATGAACAGTTGTGATTAAAAAAATCTATTATAAGTCAATATAGTGTATATATACCATATATTATTACTCATTATATTTTCATTGTAATATATATATATATATATATATATATATATATATATATATACTCGAAAGTATAAAGTATTAAAAAAATTGGCTCGGGGGCGCTGCCCCCGAACCCCCGCCAAATTATTTGTAACTTAGTAATAATTTCGACCCCACTAATATAAGATTCTGGCTTCACCATTGCTTATTATGGTTAACTAGAGGGGGTGTCAATTTATTTTACTCCATTAATTATTATAGAGTCGTACTTTATGTCCACAAATAATGACCTGTTGATAAAAAATGAAGTGATAAATAAATTAAATTGGATTCTTTTTCCGTTGATTGTTTTATTTTCCTACATGGAGTGAGAGTTGGTGTCATTCTTTGTTGGACATGCAAATTAGTGAACTGAGAGACAAAAAGAGGTTACATCGATCAAAGTACTCCTTCCGTTCCATAATACAAGAATTAAGAAAATAATTGTATAGTATTAAATATAGTATTATTGTCTATAATACTCTTTATCATATACTTATCTCATACTCTCTAACTCTCATTTGTAATATTTTCCCATGTGGGGGTAATTTTGAAAAGATTGTAGTTAATTCTAGTAGATTATATAAAACAACAAATAATTTGGGACAAATGAAATCATCTAAAACATCGTACTCCCTCCTTCCCTTTTATAGCCATATTCGATTGTTTTTGTGACATTTCTCTTTTTTATGCCATAATTTCTCCTTTTTTTGGTCTGAAACTGTTACATTACGTCGAGTTGTCGAAATTTCATTGAAAAACTACTTTATACATGAATAAATTCTAATTTTGCGATTCGTGCTAAGGTTGTGGTTATCCTGCCGATACCTCACCGATACGCCAATAGCCAAAACTTTGAACCACACTTGTGAATATCAATTGCTTTTGTCATGTTTGGAAGTAGTTGATTGGTGACTCTATGCTTTCAGAAGAATAAGGTTTGTGTTAACTGGACAGAAGAAACATATACATATTGTCAACATTCTTTGTGTAAGCACATGTTTTGGGATGCATGTACATGTATTTTTTACCTAGTCTGTAGAAGTGCGTGAAAACTGTGTTGACCACTTAAAACACTCCTATGGGCGACTTGAGAAATAAGTAAACTTCGTGTGAAAGATGCATGATGCTAAATCTACTTTGATGAATTGTCATTACGCTTTCATCTTTTGATGGAAATATATATCGTTACTATCAAAATGCACTTCAGAAGTTGTCTTTTAACTGGTGAAAGAAGCAGTCATTACTAGTAATATTACAAAATACCATTGTTACTATCCTGAGTAAGCTTGAAATATCTAGGAAATATGTATTGTCATCGTTGGTAATAATCCATGTGATGGAGGCCTGCCCACGCCAAACCGCACATCAAAAACTTTGGCAGTAGTTGGCATACGTAGTTAAAAAAAAATTGACTTTGTTACCCTGCATTCTATCCTGTCCAATTGTCTTTCAAATCATGAGTTTTGATGTTGGAATTATTTTTAATGAATTCTAGATAGTAACTAGTTCTGGGCGTGCAAGTACATTAGCAGCTACTGATGCTGCTACACCTACTTTGAGGCGCATAGAGAGAGCTGCTATAGCTGTTGCCACTCCTATTACTTACCATTCCAGGTACTTGGTGATTTATTGTTCCTGAGAATAGATGCAGTCACTTCCTACTCTTCAATTGATTTGTTTTTTTGTCCCCCTGCTGTAACATGTGTTTGAACTTTTCATATTCAGGGAACTTCTACTCCTTATCGATGAACATCTACAAGCATCTGGTTTGGCAACAACTGCAGCTTCACTTTTGAAGGAGGCTCAATTGAAGCCTTTGCCATCATTAGCACCCCCTTCATCTCTAGCACATCAAGCCTCTGGACAGGAAACTGCATCACCACAAATTCAATGGCCTTCTGGGCGCACATCCTGTGGATTTTTTTTCTGAAAAATCAAATTTTACCTTATGGGATGAAGATTTCAGTGTGATGTATTATTCAGCAGTGTGTTCCTCTAAAAAGAAACCATTGCTTTTCTCATATGCGCTTGGTTCACAATAAAAAAATCAGCTATCTGAAGATTCCGACCCTCCATCTTGCAGTAAATTGAACAATACTTCAAAAAAGTCATTTGGCCCTGCAGAAACACCAGATTCTCCATCAATATCTGCAATAAGACCTATTACTGATGCAGAAATTCATTTAAAAACTCCAATTGTATTACCAATGAAGCGCAAGTTGTCCGACACAAAGGATACTGGGCCATTGCCATTGAGTAAACGACTCATAACCAGTGAGCATGGATTTCGGTCTCCAATTTGTCTGACACCTAATATTGTTCGTAAAGGTAGTCTACTAACCGATGCAAATGTGTTTTACACACCAAGTTATTCATTGAAAGATAATCACGAGCGATTAGTACAACTTGATAACTTGGAGGATAGCCACAATAACAACAATTTGGGTCAAGTGACACCTTCACTTCAACATGGTCTTTTAAATGATCCACAACCCACCAACACAGAAAGGTTAACTTTGAACTCTCTTGTTATTCAGTATCTGAAGAACCAGCATCGCCAATGCCCGGCTCCTATTACCACATTACCACCTCTCTCTCTTCTGCACCCACATGTCTGTCCTGAATCAAGGCGAAGCGTTGATGCACCATCAAATGTGACTACCCGGCTTACTACACGGGAGTATAGAAGTACTTATGGTGGAATCCATGGAAGTCGCAGGGAATATTGTCAATTTGTGTATAATAGATTTAGACCATGGCGTACTTGTCGGGATGATGGTGGTGCCCTTTTGATGTGCATGACTTTTCATGGTGATTCCTCTCGTATTGTTGCTGGTTGTCATTCTGAGGAGCTTAAAGTTTATACAGACATGCAATTTGGATTTTAAGCTTACGGACACATCCTCAAGTCCATCGGGTCGGGGAAATGTATATTCCCTCGTTCACTTTAGCCCTTTAGACACTATGTTGCTTTGGAATGGTGTCTTATGGGATCATCTGGAGTCCCGCCCTGTACATCGCTTTGATCAGTTTACAGACTATGGTGGTAGCGGTTTCCATCCTGCTGGGAATGAGGTATAGTGAACCTGCTTACTAATATGTATCCCCTCAATTCCTAAAAGATTGTCGTTTTAGAAGAAAAATTTTGTTTCAAAATGTTTGTCGTTTACAACTTTCGAGGAGAATAAATTATTTACTTTCCTATATTACCCCTTTTTTCTCTCATTGTCCTAAGAAATTCTTTTCTTGTATTAATAATTTTCAATTTCTCATAAAGGGGTAGTGATAGAATTTCAAACAAATTTTAATTGTTAAATGATAGTATTAAATGACTTTCTTAATTTATGTGTCAAAACCTTAAACGACAATCTTTTAGGAACGGAGGTAGTATAATATAGATTTGCATGTGCTCAAGTATTTATTACTTTTTTTTTAATAAAAATGTTCTTTTCAGGTGATTATAAACTTAGAAATATGGGATCTTCGAAAGTTGAGGCTTCTTCGAAGTGTGCCTTCGTTGGACCAAACAGTGATAACTTTCAATGCTAGTGGAGATGTAATATATGCTACACTGAGAAGAAATATAGATGATGTTACTTCAGCACTAAATACCTGACGAGTCAAGCATCCCCTTTATTCTGTTTTCCGCACTGTGGATGTTGTCAATTACTTTGGCATTGCTACTATTCTTGTAGATCGTCGTGTACTCGACATTGCAACTGAGCCAACTGATTCTTTTGTTGGGTTGGTTACAATGGATCACCCAGATGAAATGTATTCTTCAGCTAGAGTTTATGAAATTGGTCGTTGGAGACTGACTGATGATGATTCTGATCCTGATTCCGAGACTGAGGAGGATGAAGACGATGATGAAGACCTAGATGAGGATTCATTAATGCAAACCAATGGGGAGGGTGAAACCGATGGGGATGATATGAGCAATGATGATGATAGCGTGAGCGAGCTTGGCGATGATGAAGATGAAGATGAGGATTTCATGATGGATGACATAGACTTCGATGGTGGAGCTGGAGTGTTGGAGATTGTGAGTGAGGAAGATGACGACGACGATGACAGCCAGTTAGTTGAATCTCTTAGTAGTGGGGATTAGGACGATTTTGTAGGTGCATTCTAAATGTTATTGTATTAGTTTCTAAGTAAAGCAAGTTGTATCAATAGTATTCACATTATATAATTATTGGTTTACTTGGATGAGAGTTTAGAATTCTTCTTTTGGGCCACAGACATTTGTCTGTATGGCTGCAGTTTCAAATATACCTCATCCCCCTCCCGGAACTCTCTTTCGGTTCTCTTTTTATCTACATAAAGTCATCCTTTGTTGAGATTTCTGCAAATTTTCCTTGTAATTGATGGACAACTTCTCTTTCTTTCACAAAATCCTCTACCAAAGGATTTGCGCTCTTTCCTCCTTTATGGTAATTAAGTACTGGTGGAATTGTTCCTTCATCTTTTAAACTGTCCCATACCTCAGTCTTACAGGTTGGTATTGCTTTAGTCACTACTACACAGTTATGCTTGTTGTCAGATTTAGGTATTGACAATTTACGTGTAAGTATACACAGTTAATAAGTAATATAATAGTAAATAGAGTGTCAATTTCATGAGGAATTTTGCTAATAAAAAACAAGTATTAACTTTATATCAACTCAATTTTATTTAAACAAATGATTTAGAATTATGAAACTAATTATTTAAAATTAAAACTAAATTACTAAACAAAGATTGATATCAGATTTAAATGTTAAGATCACAATTTTCCTCCAATGTCTCGTTTAAATCTCTTTAGTCTCTCTATTAAATTAATTAATCATAGTAGATTGTTAACCGAGAATTCAAAATTATTTATAAAACTTCTTCCAATGGTTAAATAAAAACACCCTTTCTAATAAAATCACTATATACCTATGTGAGATAATTTAGAACATATTCATTAAGTTCAAATTATCTTTAATGGTTACACATGACAATGGATATATTCCTATCTAGAGGTGGCAAACGGGCGGGCGGGCGCAGGCCATGACCGGGCCGGGACGGGCTAAAACGGGCTGGGCCAAAAAGGCCTGGATTTTCACGGGCCAAAAAAAGTAAGCCCATAGCCCGCGGGCTCACGAGCGGGCCGGGCCGGGCCGAAAGTGGTTTATGCCTATTTTTTGGCACTTTTTTGAACCCGTAAAGCCCGCGGGCGGGCCGGGCCTTGAACGGGCTGGGCCAAAAAGGCCCGGCCAAAAAAATGCGGCCCAAAGCCCGCTTTTTGGCGGGCGGCCCGGCCCGGCCCGCGGGCTTTGGGCCCGTTTGCCAGGTCTATTCCTATCATATATACAAATCATGTTATTCAATAATCGAGACATATGTTATCAGATAATTTATCTTTCAATTTCATGTAGGTTATCAAATTAATTGTTGGTCTTATATTAACTAGGTGATAGCCCGTGCAATACATAAGCTAGTTTGAAAAATAGATTATATAATTTGTTAAATATGCAATCAAAATGATATTTTTTTTATATATAAACTTTTCAATAACTGAAGACAGAAAGAGCAATTGTATATAATTAAGAAGGAAGTGTAATGAAAATTAAATTAAAATAACACATAAAGGGGGTTGCTTTAGTTGTGTAGAGCAACCTTGCGAATAAAAAATATTTTTTTTCTCTTTCGCAATTTATCAAACAGATAACTTGCATACGGCAAAGACATCAGTAAAATTGGAACAAATCAAAATTTCATTTGCAAAAATAAATATATATTTGGAGAGAGAAATAGAGTAATTGGGGAGTTTTAATTATTATGTACCTATTAGATAAAACAGTTGTTCGGTTTGCAACTCGACGATCGGAATAAGCATAAAGAGTGGGTAAGGGGATATATAATTGTACAGAAACTGAAAGTGGAAGAAGAAGAAAGATTAACTGGATTCCAAACTCGATTGATGGAAGAGGAAGCGTCGATCGATTGCAGAACCAAATTCGCTATATTGTCATTGTATTGAAAAAGGAAAGTATTATTTATTTGACAAAAAGAAAAACGAAGTTATATTTAATAGTTGAAGTAATATTGAAAACTAAGCAATTAATACTTAATTAAAATTTTCAAACGACAAATATTAAGAGACAAAAATAATTTTTTAAAACGACGTATATTAAGAGACGGAGAAAATATAGTTGTTGTGATAACTTCAATGTTTCTTAACTGTATATTTAAATATTGGCAATGAATTTCAAGCACTCGATTTTGTCAGTGAGGGGTTTTCTAGCGAGAGCTCGTCTTTGTATTATGATTGAGTGAGGAGAGAGATTTAAAAAACCCGGGTTTTTAAAAAGGAATGCTCTTTAACGGCGTAATACTCTTTAAGCAAAATGCTCCTGATCGGGGTTATATATATATATATATATATATATATATATATATATATATATATATATATATATAGGGATTCCATTTACAGCAACCGGTTACTGTGGAGCAACCCCTTTTTTTTACTTGTTATTGTATCGGTTGGAGCAAAAAAAAATTACAACAAGCCAAAAAAAGGGATGAAACCTCATATATATATATATATATATATATATATATATATGAGAGAGAGTTGTTTAGTAATAAATTTTTAGTGGACATAATCAATTCCAAACACTTTAGATACTTAAATATGTGAGCCACATCATAAAATTCATGTCAAACAATCTCTTCATATATAGTCATCAAATCTGCAATCTCATTCTCTCTCTTCATAATGGTAAATTGATTTTGCCTCTTCAAAATATTTATTTTATTTTGGGAGAATCAAAATAATATGAAAAATGCTAAAAATATTTATTTTGCTTGAAGAGTTTGATATACAACTCATTTTAAAATTTAATATCATTTATTTTTATTTATTTATCATATTGGATAAAATATTATTTTGATTATCCTTTAGATAATCACGTTAATTATAACCTTCTAGTCTATCCAATATAATCATCTGGATAATCACGTGAATTTAGTTTTAATTAAATATTAATTTTTAAATAAAATTTATTTTCCAGAATGTTATCTTTTTTAAAAATAAATGTTATTAATTATTTCAAATGATATTAATTATTATTTTAAGTCAAATACTAAATTAATTGAATTGAAGAAATTGATAAAACATAAAATATTAAAATAATAAATAATATTCATCAAATTGTCACGTAAATAAACAAATTTCAATTTAAAAAATTTATTTTTTCCCTAATATTGGAGATGCCTACAAGTAAGTAAATCAAATATTACTACTGCGCAGAGAAATGAGAAAATAACCAATGAGATACTACTACAATCTTAATATATTCGGAGTAATAATTATAATAACTAGTTATAGCAAGGGAGTAGAGTAGGGGTAATAACATAAGCATGTGAAAAAGAAACAAAATGTCTCTTCTGGAGAAGGGTTTACTCAAAATTACATAGGTGGGCCCCAATATTAATCACCAAAAATTATACTTCATTTTTCGCGTTCTTTTTCCCTCAGTAATTTGTTAAAAGAAATCAAATGAAAATTACGGTTTTCTAATATATAGACTATAGAACCCCCAACTTTATTTTAGACTTCTAGTGTCCTGTGGCCGACATTATTATAGTTAATTGGTCCTCTATTTGTCTAAAATACATGGAGTTCGAATTGATATTAAAATAGATCAGATTTTGAAATTATATTTAAAACAGGATGAATAATTGATATTAATTTAATAACTATAAAAAGTTTTAAAATATGAGTTTTGCATTATTTACTTATTCTAGCACTGCTGCTTCGACGGATCAACAACGGTTAAACATGTACTTTCAATTTTTTATTTTATTTTATAAGTCTTTTTTTTCTAAATAAAATAAAATAAATTATTAGCAAACTATTGTAATGAAACGGTGTTTTTCATTTCTATAACTCATGTTATGGAACTGACAATACTTTTTATATATATATATATTTTTGTTATCTAATTATCCTGAAATACTCTGCGAAGAAGTCAATTAAAGGCTCAATGTAAGCACTAGCTTAAAGAATGGGAAAACTTGAATTTTTGGCTCGTCATAATGGAATGCGTTTGGGACCATAGTTGTCAACTCGTGACTCGATTTTCAAAATTTTTGACTGGTGATTCAACACTGACTCGTAAAAGCATTGGAAAAAAGGTAGTAATATCTATAAAATGTACTGATACAGTAATTATACATTAGGAGATGAGACATAATATAGAAAAATAATCAATAACATATTAGAACAAATATTACCAATTTTATGGACAAACTGCAAAACGTAAATGATTAATGTACATAGAGACTGTTATAAAGTGCAGGATGTGATGTGAAGACAGAATGTGATATTCATATAATACTGTATTTTATCATATTTTTTTCTATTGAGAACTACGGATAATTTGTTCTATATTATCTTAGTCATAATATTTTTTACTGAACTAGTTGAGCTCATTCTTTATCTTTTGGTTCCATTGTTCTTCTCAGGAGGCGAGAATGTAATTGATGACTAGTCAGAGAATGAAGTAATGGTCCAAGATGGTTCTTAGTAGTCCTCACTATTTTATAAAATAGTGTGATAATAATTGTAATGAGGATTTTATTTGAGTTTGAATATTATTTACACGGCAATATCTGTATTGAAACTCACAGCGTATGTTTTGTCGTATTTTATACGACAATTAATAGTTGTATTAATGAAATTATATTTGATTTCTGTACCATATATTTAGCGACTCAAAATAAATTGTGTGGATCTATTCTGGGGGCGTCACAAATATTATCTAAAAATTTGGGTTGTCACAAAAGAAAATTAAAATAAGAAATAATTTGTTCTTATATATAACAAGATTTTTGTCCGCCTCGTAAAATGAATCAGACTATCAAATACTCTCTTTCTTGAAATCTATATGCTATGATTGATGTTTGGTGTAATTATATACTTCCTCCGTCCCAAGATAAAAATATTTATTATTATTTTAGGTAGTCTCAAGTTAAATATCTAGTTACCTTAAATGATATATTTTTTACCATAATATACCTATAATACCCTTATTATTAATTGTTATATTTTTATTCACTATGCATATTTATGAAGCATCACCAGTAATGTGCAGAAAACTATGCAATTAAATGAGAATTTAAATATGGACAATTTTATCATTTTATCATCTTTCTTAATATGCACAAAAAGTCAACCAGGACTTTTATTCTGGGACGGAGGGAGTATTAATCAAAATTTTTTCTTTTTCTTCTTCCTCCTGTAATGGTGATGTAGATAATATATATTTATTGAGGTTATTCTTGTCCATAAATTTTAAATAAACTATTAAAATGCAGCTCTTAATAGTTAAGATTTGAGTCTGTTTTAACGATTAAGAAACATTAAGAGACAAATAATTTTTTATCAAATAAAATTTATCTCTAACCGAATTAAAGACAAGTGAATTAAGTGGCATTCAAACACAAACAAACACCACCAAATTTTAATATTATTTGATTGGTTATTCTTTTCTATTTTTTCTTCAGAAAAAGAACAGTGCAATAATTGTATTTGATTTACTTACTTGTAGTTTACGTTTTCCAAAATCAAAACAGCATTATTTAAGTAAAGCTTAAAATTTCTTTCCGAAACGTCTTAAAATAAACTCCATGAACACAAGCTGAATTCTTGATTCTATCCCAAAGGTATGCACGTTGTATAGGTATCAAGGTCACTTTGAAATTTAAATTTTCGGTAAACTTATATAGTACTCCCCTTCCTTTAAATTTTAAATTTTGAGTAAACTTAGTTATAATTGAATATTTAATATGCGAAGCTCCATTAATATTATTGTTCCAACTATTCCCGCTTTGTTTTTGAAAACATAAAGTACAAGTAAATCAAATATTATATACAACCATAATTTATTTTTTAAATAAAAGTGATAATTTTCTTTATACACTTTTATATTTGTCCATTCCTACACTTGTGTACTCTATTTTTCCTTATAAAAATTTAAAATATAAAAGTGATGTATATTTATACGTTAACGACATTAACATATTATTTAGAATTTTATATATGACTCTGTTTATGAACGTATTATAATATATTACAACACCTACACATTATAACAAATAATTATAATTAAGATATGCATACCATATTAGTAGAATTCACATATATTTTTTGATACACTCATTAGAAATTTTGATTTTAAAATTTGAGAACTTTGAAAATTACAGATTTGACAACCAAAATAAAGAAAATTAAAAACCAAATCGCACACTAAAGTGATGTTAGTGTGGTGAGTCTAGTCCGATTTTATCTTGGATGAATGAAAAAGTCTACTATCCTTCTTCTGTTCTCTTTTGTTTCTTTAAAAAGGATTGTTAAACAGTGGGACCCATCCATCCATTCATCCATTTGTCAATGGACTATTTAGTATCCTTGTCCTTGTTTGATACTTTCTGATGCCGGCTATTCTATTTATCCTTTAGATTTTCAAAACACAACTTTTTCCTTTCTATTTTTAATATCAGTTGCATATCTTGATCTGATTCCTCTCTCTGTTTAGTAAAGGCATGAATCTCTCTTTAGGTTTGGAAATTTATAATGATATTAGTATTTTGGTTTAAATAAAAAAGTCAATAAAAATTACATATAAATTAATAATTTTACAATATTTAAGAGAAACATATCAACTCTTCGACTCTTGTATTCTAAGAAAAAGTTATTTGTGAATTTTTTATATTAATGACTGATTTTGAAAAAAGAAAAAAATTTAATATTAGTACCAAACTACTCCTTTCGTCCCAAAATAGTTATCGAATTTTATTTTTACTATAGACAAATACAATTAATGTTTGTCATCACTCAAATATTTATTTTAATTAAAATTTATCGCATCACATCGTATTTACAATAAAAACAAAATTTCCTATTCTTCACAAAAGTATTTCTCCCGCCTTTTATGTAAAACATTTTATTTTAATTAAAAAAATTATTTTTTTTGTTACTTGTTCCAAGACAAGATAAATGATTTACTATAAGCCAAGTGCTGCCTCTTTGTGTCAGATAAGTCAATGCGCTGCTCTTCAATCTAATCTGTAATAGTAGTACTTTTTTTTGACGGCTCTGTCGCACTGTGACTTCATTAAACTTTTTGGCGGGATAACGAAGCTGTGACTCTTCATTACACTTTTTGGCGGGATAAAGACACTGACTTTTCAGTCTTGTAATCTATTTATCAATCCAGACTTTCAAAATCTTTTTGATCTTCTTTGTGGCGGGACAAGGCATGCACGTCTCTTCCGTCTAATAAGGGTGCACTGTGATTCTCGCTCTATTTATCCCTTCAGACTTATTTTTCTATTCAGTCTTATTATCTTTTTTATTTTCAACTATCAGTTGCATATCCTCTTCTGATTCTCTCTCTACTTTAGTACCGGAGGTCGCATTCCGGTTTATTTTTTCCTATCAGATCTGTTTGATAGCACATCTAACAGATCTAAGCCGAGGTGCGTGGATGAGATTTTTGGTAGCGTGGTGGAGGCTCCAGTACGATTTTTGGTAGCGTAGTTGGGGGACGGGAGAGTTTTGTTGATGATTAACTGGTTGAAAATGGCTGTTTATGATGCAAAGGAGGATCAAGTGACAGACATTGAGATGCATGGCATTTATCGTTTTTTGGACTGTTGTACCTTTGTGGAGAGCCTTGTCTCGCCTAATTGCAGCTATTGGAGAAACTAGATAAATACCGGATCAAATCAGGTAGAATTTAATGCTATATAACTGGAAGTTCATTATAAATATATATGTTTCATCTAATGTCTCTACTTTAGATTAGAGTTCGCAATCTCGTTAATTTTTTACTATCAGATCTGTTTGGTAGCAGATCTAAGCCGAGGTGGATGAGATTTTGGGCAGGGTATTGGAGCCTACACGATTTGGGTCTGATTTGGTTCCACGATTTCAGCTGCTTTTAGCTGATTTGTTTGAAGGTACTTTCTCTCTCATACCCATTGATTTCTCCTTTTACCGAGCATGAAAGTTTGATTTTTGTTTTGCAACTTTTCTAGAATATCTACTCCTTTCTGTAATTTTATTTTCTTGAAGTCTGTTATTTTTTCTGCAGAGCTTATCACTTGGCCAAAAAATATACCCATCCGTTTGGAATTATATTTGACAAAATTTTTAGTTTGTTTAAAAAATTTGGATTTTTTGGTGAAAATTGAGATCTATGAAGTGGGTATTTTTATTTAGTGTTGTTTTGGTGTTTTTGGTCAACAAAATGTATGGGGTTGGCATACAGTGGATTCGGGAGTGGAATAATGTAGAACAACTAGGGGTTTTGTTTTTGGGCTTTAATCTTTTTTAACTTTGTTAAACATGGAATGTTTTTGGGCTTTAATCTTTTTTAACTTTGTTAAACATGGAATATCAAAGAAACATGCAGACCCAATAATATTGTTTTTGTAACAGATTTGGAGTGTTTCTAAAAAGCTGTGATGAGCAGTTTTTGAAGCTAGGTACACTTGCTCATTGTTGTTTATTGTTCTATTTTCAGCATTAATAATGCAGATATGCAGTGCTTTTGTGTGATTAAGAGTAACATTTGGGGTTGAATGATTTGCAGGGTATTGTTTTGTTTTCTTTTGTTTTGAAGATGTTTAGGATTCAAACTTGATTTCGACTTTTGGACTATGTCTGAAACTTGGGTTTTTCATGAATTATACATCTTTCTTTAATTATCCTATGCATGTAATTTATGTGCCATTTTGTAAAAACTTGGGCCTTTTTATGTGTGTTGCTTCTAGTATTTTGCATTTTGGATAACTTTCATCTCAAGGGTAATAAACTTTGGTCTTTTGGAATTTTTATGGCTAGCTTTGTGCTCTTGCTTATTTTGCTGTTTTTGAATATTTTTTGAATCTGTCAATTGATCGTTAGTGTTACAATCCTCGGTGATAGCTTTACTTTGATCCATTCATGTCTTTTGCCTTGAGAGACAAATGTAGTGTAATTTGGTAATTGTTTTTTAAAGTTGTAGTCTACTACTATCAAATACTCTCTTTATTGAAATCTACATGCTAGGATTGTTGTTTGATGTAATTTTAACCTTGTCATTGAATCCTCCATATGATTAAGACAATAGTTGCGTCTTTTTCAATAGTCAAGCTTGTATGAAATAGTATCAAGTTCTTATTTTTTGGTGGTCGGCTAGTGTTATTTTTGGCAAGTTTATTTCTTGTAGTGTAATTGTGTTTAATGGTTTCATTAATTAAAGATTGGTTAGTATTTTGTCGACTACGAAGAAGAGCAGGACCACCTTATAGGTAGATATCTTTGTCACTTGAGATTGTTGTGTGTAATATTGTCATTTCTTTCCCAAGTAATAATTTTATTTGTCAGCTGAACACCTATTACCTGCACACGTATGAGTTATATTAACTTGGTCATTTGTTGGGTAACAAGTATGTTATGGTTCAATGTTGGCAGCTTGTGTTGATAATTGTTGTTGATATGTAATGTGTTTTTGGTTTATTGAAGTGGTTTTGATTTATCAAGTTTGCTTAGTGTCTAAAATATCTATGTTCACCTATCATTTTTCTCCCCTATTAGGTATTGTTTTGATTAATATTTTTCTTAGTTCTAAATTATTTTTTCTTTAGTAATTGTAATTTGTAGGTGCTAATAATTTTCTTCATGCCAAAATGCAATTTGTTATTTGATTTTTGATGGTTGACATGTTCATATGGTTTGATATTGGGGACAAAAGTAGAATCACCCGAGTTGCATATATGATTATTTTAGCCTTTATTTGGTAATAAATATGGATTCGGGAATTAGCCACTTGGGTCACATAATCAAGTTGGTGTTTTATGTTGGTGTTTTCAGATAGATATGCATGTAGATATAGAATAACTCCATTGGAAGGGGCCATAATTTTTATTGTGTTAACTCCATTGGAAGGGCCCATAATTTTTATTGTTGTGTTGAATCATTTTAGTTTTGTATTCGCCACATAGCAATATGACCATATTATGTCATGGAATTTGAGTGGGTTTTGTCGGCTGGATCGCAACGGTGGTGACTCACTTTGTACCTGAATTTGTGGTGAATCCTCTCTCACAGGTTCTACACCTCTTTATTTATTGTATTTTGTATATTTTTTTAGTACTTTGATTTGTCAAGTGATTTTACATGGGAAATACAAATATATGAAAGTAAACTTCAATTAAAAAGTAGTAAGAGTTAAAAATAGTATTGCATTTCAGTATTTTAATAAAATCAATGTTGACAACATAAATCATTGGCCTTAGAACTGGAACCCATCAGAGGGGATGTCTGTTACAAAAAGAAAGGTGAGGGACCTCTGCCAAGTGGAAGGGTATATATTGTGGATCCTTTAGGGAATTGATAAGAGGTGTTGGGGAATTTATAAATGTGCAAAAGACTGTTTATCAGAATTTAGTGTTAAATAGTAATAATTTAGTTGTAAGAATATATTGTGTAATTTGAAGAACAAATTTGTCGGTAATAGATAATTACATATTAATATATGTGTATGTATATTTAAATATTTTTGGATAAATATATATAAATAATATTTATAATATATAGCAATAAATAAGTTTTAATATATATTATGCCTGCAACTTAGATTCTTCATGAATTATGTGTCTTTATTTAATTATCCTATACATGTAATTTATGTGCCATTTTATTTAGTTAATGACAAAAAAATAGGATGTTTTTTTATTGTATACTCTCGAATTGTGTTATCTTTCTTTATTCGGTGAAATTATGTTTTTTTATTATATTTTTTGAATCTTTCAGTTGATCATTTAGTGTTGCAATTTTCAGTGATAGCTTACTTCGATCCATTTTAGGGATGCTAATATGCTATTTTAGCAACTTCATTGGAAGGGGCCATAATTCTTTCTTGTATTATGTTAATAATTTAAGTTTTATATTGGCTGCATAAGCATTCTGTACATACATATTAGGTTTACTCAAGTTAAGTTTGTTTTAGAATTGATTTTTCTTATTTGATCGGAGTTTGTAGAGTTTAAAAGGAAGCTGATTTTGCTTTCTTGTGTTTATACAGGACCATTCCATTTACCTGTTTACTCAAACAGCATGTAGAAGCTCAAGCCAAAGAACTCTTTTAAAGAAAACAACACACAAAAAAAGAGTACAAAATAATAATGTAAGTTAACATATATACTTGGATCCATTCATGCCTTATGCCTCGAGTGACTCACGCACTAGTGTAATTTGGGAATCACTTTTTAGAGTTGTTGGCTTCAGCAATATTGTTATGTGATACACTCTTTAGTTGATCACATTTATAACCAAGTGGTATTTGTCCCCACTAGCTCGTTAAATTCTCCTGCCTCCAATATAAATAGATAATTACATAATATATTATATAAATGTATATATATTTGCACAAATATATATATATATATATACATTTATATTTAATATATAAAATACAATAAATACAAAAAATATAATATGATAATAAATAAATAAATGAAATATATATATTTTATATACTAATATATAATTTATATAGAAATAATTAACAAATAATTACATATTAATTTTAAATATTTTATATAGATGTATTATTTGTATTATGTAGAATACAATAAATATAATATGATAAAAAAATAAATACATCAAAAATAAAATATACTAAAATATAATAAATTTAAAATAAAATAAACAAAATAAAAATAGAATAAATAGTATAAAATAAATAAAATAAAAATGCAATACAATTTAATATGCTTCAATAAATATTTATAAATAATTAGATATATAATATTTTAGAAAAATATACAAATAAAATAAAGATACAATAAATAAATTATGCTTTAAAATATATTTATTAAATATATATATATATATATATATATATATATATATATATTAAATAAAAGCAATAACCTTTCATATTATGTGTGTTTAAAAGGTTTTATTTTTTGTTATCAAAAATAAAATTAATTGGGGTTCGAAGTCTTGAATATTATTTTGGTTAGGATATAGGTTTATCTAGTTATTTTCATCTTTATCTTTTGAAGGATCAAGCAATCTTAGATATTGATTTTTCCTTTCATATATTTGTGATATGTATGCTTACTTGTTCAAATTTATGTAAAAAAATTACTTCATATCTGCACATTTGGTTAGCTCATATGGTGAAGAGATCGTAATCTTCTTTTTAGAACAAATAATATAAATTGAATTTTACGTTCGGAATAGAACAAATATTTTCTATAGTTTTGTATACTTTTTTCCCCATATAACTGCTGCTAGCAGTGGCAGGACTATAAATGCTTTATTTGTGCAATTATGTTTATACTTGTAGAATACAATAAATATAATATGATATTAAAATAAATACATAAAAATACAAAAAATAAAAAATACATTAAAATAAAAATACAATTAGAAAATAAGTAAAAATAGAATAAATATTATAAAATAATTATACAATACAATTTAATGTCTCAATAAATATTTATAAATAATTAACTATATAATATAATATAATATGTTAGAAATATAAAAAATAAAATATATTAAATAAAAATACAATAAACACAATTAATATGCTATATACAATAAAATAAAAATAAAATGAATATAATGTGCTTTAATATATATTTATAAATAATTAATTATATAACATCATGGTAAAATAGAATAAATATATCAAAAAATAACTGATTTTTAGAATTGAATTTTAAAAGGAAGCTGATTTTACTTCCTTGTGTTTATACAGGATCATATAATGATATATTTAAAAAAATAACTATATAGTTCTTAAAAATTCCTTAAATATAATATGATATTTGTTAATTAATAAATATATTTAATATGTAGAAAAAAGAGAAGAAAATAAGTAAAATAAAAATACAGAATAATTCACTATATTATTATATAATATGTAAAAATTTTTACAAAATAAAATACAATAACTATAGTTAAAAATATACCAATTAATAAAATACAGTAATAGTTAACTATTGAGTGTAATAAAATTTGATAACTGTTATTATAGAGCATATAAACAATATAATAATGTAAATTAAATTAAATAAAATAGGTTTTAACTAAGACATTAAATATATACAAATAATAAAATAAGGATAAGTATAATAAATATAATATGATAAATTAAATTTATGTATATTTATGAACTTTAAAAAATTATATATACAAATAATAAAATAGAATAAATATTAAATGTATCTATATATATAATATGATAAATTTAAGTTCTGTATATTTTAGCATAATTATATTCACAAAATTAAATTTAATAATTAAAATAATAAATATATATTGAAAAATAAATTTAATTAGGGTTTAAAAAAATAATTAAATTCAATAAATAATATAATACTAACTAAATAAATTAGGTTTTAATCAAATAAATATTACATAATATAAAACTAAATATAGTAATTAACTATAATTTATAGAAGTATAAAAATATATATTATATTAATATATTTTTAAATAAATAATAATTAATTATAAATTTAATTATATAATATGATAAAGTAAATAAGTATAAATCAATATATTTTAACTATAATTATATTTTTAACTATAATTACATTAAGTAATATAAATATAATTTGATAATAAAATAAATAGATCAAAAATATACAAAAAATAGTATAATATAATAACAAAATTATATAAATGAAAAATATATTAATGAAAAATATATATTTTAAGTAGAATTGATTAAAAAATAAAAGTCAATATAATATAGTAAAATAAATAAATTCATTATTTATTTTATTGCATAATTTTATTTGGGGTTTGGGGTTTGGGACTTGGGGCTTAGGTTTAGGGCTTAGGTTTAGGGTTTAGGGTTTAGGGTTGGGGTTTGGGTTTTGGGTTTGGGTTTTGGGGATTGGGTTTTGGGGTTTGGAGTTTGGGGTTTGGGTTTTGGGGTTTGGGTTTGGGGCTGGGGTTTGGGGTTTGGGGTTTGGGGGTTAGGGTTAGGGTTAGGGTTAGGGTTAGGGTTAGAGTTAGAGTTTAGGGTTTGGGGTTTGGAGTTTAAGGTTTAGGGTTCGGGGTTCGGGGTTCGGGGTTCGGGGTTCGGGGTTCAGGGTTTAGGGTTCAGGGTTTTGGGGTTTGGGGTTTAGGGTTTGGGGTTTGGGGTGCAGGGTGCAGGGTGCAGGGTGCAGGGTTCAGGGTTCAGGGTTCAGGGTTCAGGGTGTAGGGTTCAGGGTGTAGGGTTCAGGGTTCAGGGTGCAGGGTGCAGGGTGCAGGGTTCAGGGTTCAGGGTTCAGGGTTTAGGGTTATACTCAAGAAAATATTATATACTCAAGAAAATTTAACATATAAAAATCAATATGAAACTAAGAATTCAAATAATAATTTTTGTTGTTAAACACCAAAAACTAAACTATCAACATACTCAATTACTTTAATTAGAAAACCTCCGTTAACAATTTAATTTAAAATTTTTAATATTTCTATCAATTATCCAAAAATGTGTTAATTAAATTAAATTATTTGAATGAGATAGTCTTGATTACAAATAAAATTATAATTAAAATGTATTTTATTAAAAAATAATAATTAAACGTGTATATATATATATATATATATATATATATATATATATATATATAATATTATTCAAGAATTAAAGTTTGATAACATACAAAAGTAAATATGTAATTTACCAATTTAGTCAACCCTAAAAACTTGCAAGGGTACTAACTGTTACTTAAAAAACTAGATGGGAGGTGAGTGTTATTATCAGTGGCGAAGCCACATGGATTTTGTGGGGTCAACGACCCCATTGGAAAAAAAAATTACTTTATAATTTAAGGTAAATTTTAAAATTTTTAAGTATTATATATAAATTGACCCTACTAAAATTTTATAAATTTTTTATTATACGGGGTCAAATTGAAAATTTATAACTTTGTCAATCAAAATTTAACAACATATGACTCACATCCTCTCAGCATATGTAACTCTCTCTATAATATTTTAAACTAAATAATAATCTAATTTATATTATTTTAAAAAATAAATAATGAATTACTTATTTATGAACAGTTGTGATTAAAAAAATCTATTATAAGTCAATATAGTGTATATATACCATATATTATTACTCATTATATTTTCATTGTAATATATATATATATATATATATACTCGAAAGTATAAAGTATTAAAAAAATTGGCTCGAGGGCGCTGCCCCCGAACCCCCGCCAAATTATTTGTAACTTAGTAATAATTTTGACCCCACTAATATAAGATTCTGGCTTCACCATTGCTTATTATGGTTAACTAGAGGGGGTGTCAATTTATTTTTCTCCATTAATTATTATAGAGTCGTACTTTATGTCCACAAATAATGACCTGTTGATAAAAAATGAAGTGATAAATAAATTAAATTGGATTCTTTTTCCGTTGATTGTTTTATTTTCCTACATGGAGTGAGAGTTGGTGTCATTCTTTGTTGGACATGCAAATTAGTGAACTGAGAGACAAAAAGAGGCTACACCGATCAAAGTACTCCTTCCGTTCCATAATACAAGAATTAAGAAAATAATTGTATAGTATTAAATATAGTATTATTGTCTATAATACTCTTTATCATATACTTATCTCATACTCTCTAACTCTCATTTGTAATATTTTCCCATGTGGGGGTAATTTTGAAAAGATTGTAGTTAATTCTAGTAGATTATATAAAACAACAAATAATTTGGGACAAATGAAATCATCTAAAACATCGTACTCCCTCCTTCCCTTTTATAGCCATATTCGATTGTTTTTGTGACATTTCTCTTTTTTATGCCATAATTTCTCCTTTTTTTGGTCTGAAACTGTTACATTACGTCGAGTTGTCGAAATTTCATTGAAAAACTACTTTATACATGAATAAATTCTAATTTTGCGATTCGTGCTAAGGTTGTGGTTATCCTGCCGATACCTCACCGATACGCCAATAGCCAAAACTTTGAACCACACTTGTGAATATCAATTGCTTTTGTCATGTTTGGAAGTAGTTGATTGGTGACTCTATGCTTTCAGAAGAATAAGGTTTGTGTTAACTGGACAGAAGAAACATATACATATTGTGAACATTCTTTGTGTAAGCACATGTTTTGGGATGCATGTACATGTATTTTTTACCTAGTCTGTAGAAGTGCGTGAAAACTGTGTTGACCACTTAAAACACTCCTATGGGCGACTTGAGAAATAAGTAAACTTCGTGTGAAAGATGCATGATGCTAAATCTACTTTGATGAATTGTCATTACGCTTTCATCTTTTGATGGAAATATATATCGTTACTATCAAAATGCACTTCAGAAGTTGTCTTTTAACTGGTGAAAGAAGCAGTCATTACTAGTAATATTACAAAATACCATTGTTACTATCCTGAGTAAGCTTGAAATATCTAGGAAATATGTATTGTCATCGTTGGTAATAATCCATGTGATGGAGGCCTGCCCACGCCAAACCGCACATCAAAAACTTTGGCAGTAGTTGGCATACGTAGTTAAAAAAAAATTGACTTTGTTACCCTGCATTCTATCCTGTCCAATTGTCTTTCAAATCATGAGTTTTGATGTTGGAATTATTTTTAATGAATTCTAGATAGTAACTAGTTCTGGGCGTGCAAGTACATTAGCAGCTACTGATGCTGCTACACCTACTTTGAGGCGCATAGAGAGAGCTGCTATAGCTGTTGCCACTCCTATTACTTACCATTCCAGGTACTTGGTGATTTATTGTTCCTGAGAATAGATGCAGTCACTTCCTACTCTTCAATTGATTTGTTTTTTTGTCCCCCTGCTGTAACATGTGTTTGAACTTTTCATATTCAGGGAACTTCTACTCCTTATCGATGAACATCTACAAGCATCTGGTTTGGCAACAACTGCAGCTTCACTTTTGAAGGAGGCTCAATTGAAGCCTTTGCCATCATTAGCACCCCCTTCATCTCTAGCACATCAAGCCTCTGGACAGGAAACTGCATCACCACAAATTCAATGGCCTTCTGGGCGCACATCCTGTGGATTTTTTTTCTGAAAAATCAAATTTTACCTTGTGGGATGAAGATTTCAGTGTGATGTATTATTCAGCAGTGTGTTCCTCTAAAAAGAAACCATTGCTTTTCTCATATGCGCTTGGTTCACAATAAAAAAATCAGCTATCTGAAGATTCCGACCCTCCATCTTGCAGTAAATTGAACAATACTTCAAAAAAGTCATTTGGCCCTGCAGAAACACCAGATTCTCCATCAATATCTGCAATAAGACCTATTACTGATGCAGAAATTCATTTAAAAACTCCAATTGTATTACCAATGAAGCGCAAGTTGTCCGACACAAAGGATACTGGGCCATTGCCATTGAGTAAACGACTCATAACCAGTGAGCATGGATTTCGGTCTCCAATTTGTCTGACACCTAATATTGTTCGTAAAGGTAGTCTACTAACCGATGCAAATGTGTTTTACACACCAAGTTATTCATTGGAAGATAATCACGAGCGATTAGTACAACTTGATAACTTGGAGGATAGCCACAATAACAACAATTTGGGTCAAGTGACACCTTCACTTCAACATGGTCTTTTAAATGATCCACAACCCACCAACACAGAAAGGTTAACTTTGAACTCTCTTGTTATTCAGTATCTGAAGAACCAGCATCGCCAATGCCCGGCTCCTATTACCACATTACCACCTCTCTCTCTTCTGCACCCACATGTCTGTCCTGAATCAAGGCGAAGCGTTGATGCACCATCAAATGTGACTACCCGGCTTACTACACGGGAGTATAGAAGTACTTATGGTGGAATCCATGGAAGTCGCAGGGAATATTGTCAATTTGTGTATAATAGATTTAGACCATGGCGTACTTGTCGGGATGATGGTGGTGCCCTTTTGATGTGCATGACTTTTCATGGTGATTCCTCTCGGATTGTTGCTGGTTGTCATTCTGAGGAGCTTAAAGTTTATACAGACATGCAATTTGGATTTTAAGCTTACGGACACATCCTCAAGTCCATCGGGTCGGGGAAATGTATATTCCCTCGTTCACTTTAGCCCTTTAGACACTATGTTGCTTTGGAATGGTGTCTTATGGGATCATCTGGAGTCCCGCCCTGTACATCGCTTTGATCAGTTTACAGACTATGGTGGTAGCGGTTTCCATCCTGCTGGGAATGAGGTATAGTGAACCTGCTTACTAATATGTATCCCCTCAATTCCTAAAAGATTGTCGTTTTAGAAGAAAAATTTTGTTTCAAAATGTTTGTCGTTTACAACTTTCGAGGAGAATAAATTATTTACTTTCCTATATTACCCCTTTTTTCTCTCATTGTCCTAAGAAATTCTTTTCCTTGTATTAATAATTTTCAATTTCTCATAAAGGGGTAGTGATAGAATTTCAAACAAATTTTAATTGTTAAATGATAGTATTAAATTACTTTCTTAATTTATGTGTCAAAACCTTAAACGACAATCTTTTAGGAACGGAGGTAGTATAATATAGATTTGCATGTGCTCAAGTATTTATTACTTTTTTTTTAATAAAAATGTTCTTTTCAGGTGATTATAAACTTAGAAGTATGGGATCTTCGAAAGTTGAGGCTTCTTCGAAGTGTGCCTTCGTTGGACCAAACAGTGATAACTTTCAATGCTAGTGGAGATGTAATATATGCTACACTGAGAAGAAATATAGATGATGTTACTTTAGCACTAAATACCTGACGAGTCAAGCATCCCCTTTATTCTGTTTTCCGCACTGTGGATGTTGTCAATTACTTTGGCATTGCTACTATTCTTGTAGATCGTCGTGTACTCGACATTGCAACTGAGCCAACTGATTCTTTTGTTGGGTTGGTTACAATGGATCACCCAGATGAAATGTATTCTTCAGCTAGAGTTTATGAAATTGGTCGTTGGAGACTGACTGATGATGATTCTGATCCTGATTCCGAGACTGAGGAGGATGAAGACGATGATGAAGACCTAGATGAGGATTCATTAATGCAAACCAATGGGGAGGGTGAAACCGATGGGGATGATATGAGCAATGATGATGATAGCGTGAGCGAGCTTGGCGATGATGAAGATGAAGATGAGGATTTCATGATGGATGACATAGACTTCGATGGTGGAGCTGGAGTGTTGGAGATTGTGAGTGAGGAAGATGACGACGACGATGACAGCCAGTTAGTTGAGGGTTTAGGGCTTAGGGCTTAGGGCTTAGGGCTTAGGGCTTGGGGCTTGGGGCTTGGGGCTTGGGGCTTGGGGCTTGGGGCTTGGGGCTTGGGGCTTGGGGCTTGGGGCTTGGGGCTTGGGGCTTGGGGCTTGGGTTTAGGGTTTAGGGTTTAGGGTTTAGGGTTTAGGGTTTAGGGTTTAGGGTTTAGGGTTTAGGGTTTAGGGCTTAGGGCTTAGGGTTTAGGGTTTAGGGTTTAGGGTTTAGGGTTTAGGGTTTAGGGTTTAGGGTTTAGGGTTTAGGGTTTAGGGTTTAGGGTTTAGGGTTTAGGGTTTAGGGTTTAGGGTTTAGGGTTTAGGGTTTAGGGTTTAGGGTTTAGGGTTTAGGGTTTGGGGTTTGGGGTTTGGGGTTTGGGGTTTGGGGTTTAGGGTTTAGGGTTTAGGGTTTAGGGTTTTGGGGTTTGGGGTTTAGGGTTTAGGGTTTAGGTTTGGGGTTTAGGTTTAGGGTTTAGGTTTGGGTTTAGGGTTTAGGGTTTAGGGTTTAGGGTTTAGGTTTGGGTTTAGGGTTTAGGGTTTAGGGTTCAGGGTTCAGGGTTCAGGGTTCAGGGTTCAGGGTTCAGGGTTCAGGGTTCAGGGTTCAGGGTTCAGGGTTCAGGGTTCAGGGTTCAGGGTTCAGGGTTCAGGGTTCAGGGTTCAGGGTTCAGGGTTCAGGGTTCAGGGTTCGGGTTCGGGGTTCGGGGTTCGGGGTTCAGGGTTCAGGGTTCAGGGTTCAGGGTTCAGGGTTCGGGGTTCGGGGTTCGGGGTTCGGGGTTCAGGGTTCGGGGTTCAGGGTTCGGGGTTCAGGGTTCAGGGTTCAGGGTTCGGGGTTTGGGGTTTAGGGTTCGGGGTTTGGGGTTTGGGGTTCGGGGTTTGGGGTTTAGGGTTCGGGGTTTAGGGTTTAGGGTTCGGGGTTCGGGGTTTAGGGTTTAGGGTTTAGGGTTTGGGGTTTGGGGTTTGGGGTTTAGATTTAGGGTTTAGGGTTTAGGGTTTAGGGTTTAGATTTAGGGTTTAGGGTTTAGGGTTTAGGGTTTAGGGTTTAGGGTTTAGGGTTTAGGGTTTAGGGTTTAGGGTTTAGGGTTTAGGGTTTAGGGTTTAGGGTTTAGGGTTTAGGGTTTAGGGTTTAGGGTTTAGGGTTTAGGGTTTGGGGTTTGGGGTTTGGGGTTTGGGGTTTGGGGTTTGGGTTTGGGGTTTGGGGGTTGGGGGTTTGGGGTTTGGGGTTTGGGGTTTAGGGCTTTGGGCTTTGGGCTTTGG